>JAWZYV010011670.1:0-236755 GCA_038373885.1 Cheiracanthium punctorium
GCACGATAGGACTCCAGCCTATTTCCCAAATAACGTGCGTAATTACCCCATTGTCATCTTTGACTCCTGACCGATTGGGCAAGTTGAACTAATCGCTTGACCAGCAAGTTCATTAGATTAATCAAGTATCGAATTTTGCTTTTGGGGACACCTCAAGGCACTCGTTTACGAGATTCCAGTTGACACAGATGAAGGCCTCATTGCAAAACTTTAGTAACCGCTGCAACTGATCGTAGGATACCTGGCATCTTCGGAAGGGTGCGCTAATCACTTGCTAGACGCTACCAGCACATTTGAGCATTTACAGTAGAGCTTTTTCATTTGCTAAATTGCCATCTACACTTTTATTTCTAACTCCACACTGCTAATCTGCTAGACAAAAACTGCTTCTTTATGTGCATTTTATTCTGAAAGTTTGGCCTATGAATTCAAGAACACCCTGTATATGTATATATATATATATATATATCTTGGGTGCACCCCCCTGGAAATGTACCGGCGCCCTTGCTGGAGAGGGGCGCAAAACTAGGTGGTTCAAAAGAATTTTACTGTTCTGTGTTTTTCAAAACAGCTCAACAGAAGCTAAGGGCAACGACTAGTGTGTCCTACACTAGTATGTTAATGCAAATGTTTAAATCTGAGTTTTCCCTGCTATAATTTTATAATTCTGCTACAACACTCGCGAGCAACATTTCAAATATTTAACCCTGGAAATAGTTGTAAAAGGTAACTAGTGTATCTGTTCCGGGCAGAGGAGGCGCAATGCAAGGGGCTATGGACGCCCATAAGAATGTTTATAGAGATCTGCCAAGTCGTTTGTAAGGGGGGGTATGTATTTGTATTTTTGTTTGAACAAAATGTATTTTTTTGTTTGATCTATAACGATTCTGGGTCTGATGACATCGAAATCAGTTTGAATTTCCGACAAGGGGGGGGCTAACCCTTAATTTTCGGGCATAATTGTACCCGTTTTTCGGGCACTTTCGAGGTTGATCTAACGCTGAAAATGGTTTTTCTGTCTGATCTAACGATTCTGCGTCTGATGACATCGAAATCAGTTTGAACTTCCGACAAGGGGGGCTAACTTTTAATTTTCGGGCATAATTGTACCCGTTTTTCGGGCACTTTGGAGGTTGATCTAACGCTGAAAATGGTTTTTCTGTCTGATCTAACGATTCTGCGTCTGATGACATCGAAATCAGTTTGAACTTCCGACAAGGGGGGGCTAACTTTTAATTTTCGGGCATAATTGTACCCGTTTTTCGGGCAGTTCGGAGTTTGATCTAACGCTGAAAATGGTTTTTCTGTCTGATCTAACGATTCTGCGTCTGATGACATCGAAATCAGTTTGAATTTCCGACAAGGGGGGGCTAACTTGTAATTTTCGGGCATAATTGTACCCGTTTTTCGGGCACTTTGGAGGTTGATCTAACGCTGAAAATGGTTTTTCTGTCTGATCTAACGATTCTGCGTCTGATGACATCAAAATCAGTTTGAACTTCCGACAAGGGGGGGCTAACTTTTAATTTTCGGGCATAATTGTACCCGTTTTTCGGGCAGTTCGGAGTTTGATCTAACGCTGAAAATGGTTTTTCTGTCTGATCTAACGATTCTGCGTCTGATGACATCGAAATCAGTTTGAATTTCCGACAAGGGGGGGGCTAACTTCTAATTTTCGGGTATACTTTGTACCCGTTTTTCGGGTACTTTGGAGGTTGATCTAACGCTAAAAATGATTGATCTAACCTCAGTCGAGGGTTTTTGAGTTAATGGTTTTATTTTTGAACAGTATTTTCAATTTTTAATTTTTTTAAAAGTTAGCCCCCCTGAAATTTTTACTTAATAACTTCGTCCGGGGAGTTGATCTAACGACGGGAGTTGTTGATCAATCCTGATCTAACGATGATCTAACGATTGGTATATAGCACGACTTTTTTTTATGTCAAGGGGGGGCCAACTTTTAATGGGTCCCTGACCGACCATGAAAAACCCAACACTCTTCGAACAGATTCGCCAGAGGAGCAGACCGATTTCTGCTTGGGGGCCCAAAAAGGGCATGATATTGAATCTGTATTTTTGAACGTGTAAACTATACATAGTAATTTGTAAATAAATTGTATATAATTATATTAGACCTGATTTGGATTATTATTGAAAAATAGAATTTATGCCACACTGAACCGCCACGATAACATAAACTATACGGACTGACTTCCGTCAACATGGTGCACGGCCGACAAAGTGTGCCACGGGCCTTGAATGGATAAGGTGAATATCCAAATACTTAATATTTTGGAATTAGCACAATCCAGTGTGCGAAGACTGCTCAAGGTAGGATTTTTCCTTTATTTTTATGAAAAATGACTGACGAACTATCTAAACTAAAAGCGAAACGAAAAGTATTAAGAACGGCAGTTTCGAAACATCTTAAGAACATTGAAACTGAATTTGAAAAAGAGGCTGCCGATTCTTCACTTCTTGAAGAATATTTAGAACTATTAACTAGTAAATCGGATGAGTTACAAGTTGTCGATGCGGCAATTGAACCGCTCTTAGAATCAAAAGATTTTGAAGCTGAAATTACAGCTAGTGAAGAATACAATGAAAAGGTTTTATTATGGAAATTTAAATTAAAGAGAAAGTTGAACAAAAGCAAAAAAGTCGAGGTTAACGTAACTGAAAAGGACGTTTCAGAAATAAAACCTGAACAGAAACGAGTTCGTCTGCCAGAATTAACCATTCCAAAATTTTATGGTGATTATTTAAAATGGAATGAATTTTATAATTCATTTAAAGTATTAATTGGTGACAATGATTCTTTAAGTGAAACTGAAAAATTTCAATATTTGCGTTCGTTCCTTGGAGGAGCGGCTTTAAACGCAATTGAAGGTTTCGATATTTCAGACAACAATTATGATGAAGTGATTAAATTGTTAGAAAACAGATTTGGTAAGCGAGAAATAATCATCAACACGCATATGAATAAATTATTGAATTTGAGTCCAGTTTACAAATCGAGTGATGTATCGAAACTAGAAAACTATACGACGCTATCGAAACACATGTACGCAGCTTAAATTCTTTAAATGTAAAACCGGAATCATACAGTAATATGTTTATACCAGTTCTATTTAAAATACTTCCACCAGATTTAACGCTTGAATTTAACAGACAAAACCCTAACTTTTCTACGATGTATAGTGTGGAAGCACTGCTAAAATTCCTTCATACTGAAGTTTTATCTAGAGAAATGAACGCCCTACTTGTCCCCCCTCTTCAGTCCAGAGAGAAAATCACGGGCGACTGGCGTCAAAACAAAGTCATAATTTAAGTTCCGCGGTGCAACTTTTGACACCTTCAAGTGGATACAATTCACAGCCCGCTAACGATAATCTCTGCGTGTTCTGTAAAAAATCAAAACATACTGGAATTTGCGAATCTCTCTCGGTTCAGGAAAAACGAAATATTATATTTCGAGAAGGTAGATGTATGCTCTGTTTAAAGCGAAAACATAAAAAATATGGCTGCAGATCAAAACAACAATCCTGTCCTCGTTGCAAAAAAAGACATAATTTAGAGATCTGTTTTGATTTAGAGAAAAAAGGCAGAGAGAAAAATGATAATGCAAGCTCGTGCGAAGAGGCGAGTAAGGGACATGCAGTTGCTGAGAGTTCAAGCGGGAATGAAAATACGCAAATCTTTACGGGGGTTTCACACACTAGCTCGGCATCTATTTTGCTTCAAACGTGCAGTGTTGTAATTAAGGGAAAACGTCGTTCAATGCAGGGAAGAATTTTACTCGATTGCGGCTCAATGAGATCCTTTGTCAACAAAGAAATTTCGCGCAAACTAAATCTTCCAGTAATTAGAAAAGAGACTTTATCAGTCTACAGTTTTGGCAATGAACAGCCCATTCAAAACACGTTTGATGTTGTAAAGGTAAAATTAGAAAATAGGCGAGAAAATGAATCTAATATCGAAATTGAAGCCCTCGTAACAGACCGTGTAACGGGTACGGAAATTCCACCCGCTGACTTGAAATCGAAAATTATACTCTCGAAATTAAAAAACTTAAAACTGGCCGATTCCTTTGAAGCTGAAGGGGGTATTGACCTCTTGATTGGGTGTGATTATTATTACAACATAGTCTTTGGAAATTTGAAAAGAATAAACGAAAATCTCGTAGCGACAGAAACAATGTTTGGCTGGTGTATACAGGGAAAAACTGATAACACTCCAGGATCTACGGTTGCGTTAAACGTAATGGTTGAAGAAAAATTTATTTCGGACCAGATACAAAAATTTTGGACTCTTGAAGGGTTAGGGATCCATCCAGAAAACGAAATCGTTGATTCTTCGGACGATAATGTTTTACACAAATTTGAATCGGAAATTAAATATGAAAATTCTCGATATAAGGTTAAATTACCCTGGAAACCAAACACAAAGCATCTTTTAGAAAGTAACAAAGATGTTGCTCTAAAAAGATTTCAGAAATTAAACAACATATTTAAGATTGATAACACTTTATTTGACCGGTATAAAGAAGTTTTAAAAGACTATGAGCTGAAGAATATTATAGAGCCTGTTCCAGAAAAATGAACAAAATAATAACACCACATTTTATTTGCCTCACAGGGCCGTAATTAGAAGCGACAGAACAACTAGCAAATTGAGAATAGTTTTTGATGCTTCGGCTCATAAACGAAATACGCTTTCTCTTAACGATTGCTTGTACACAGGTCCAAACTTATATCCAGATATATTTGAATTAATGATAAAATTTAGGCAAAATTTAATAGCCTTTACGGCGGATATTAAGCAAGCATTTTTACAGATCGAACTAAATGAAGAAGACAGGGACGTTACACGATTCTATTGGAAAGATAATCCCTTTGATAATGATGAAAATTTAAAAATGTTCCGATTCACAAGAGTTTTATTCGGGGTAAAATCAAGTCCATTTTTACTCGCCGCTACTATTAAACACCACCTTAAGAGGTACACAGAAACCCATCGAGAAACATTCGAAATCCTGAGCAACAGTGTTTATGTAGACGACGTCATTAGTGGTCAACCGGACGTATAACGCGCGTTCAAAACATCACTTGATTGCATTAGCATTTTCAAAGACGCGGGAATGACTTTGCATAAATGGCAAACAAATTCGAAAACACTTGGAAATTTGTGCGTTAAGGAAGGTATCACTACGAATGAAACTCCGAAGGATTTTGAGGAAGTGAAGCCTCCCTTCAAGGTATTAGGAATCGCTTGGGATAGTGCAGAAGACGTTTTATACTTCGACATTGACAACTTGGTGACATTTCTGTCTAAAAGGAAAAACACCAAACGTTTCCTTCTACAAGTTATTGGCAGAATTTTCGATCCCGTGGGTTTCTTGGGACCTTTCATTTTGAGATCAAAATGTATAATGCAAGAGATTTGGTCTTCTAAAATCGACTGGGATGATGAGCTACCATCTGATCTTAGTTTTAAATGGAAAGCTTGGTATGAAGAAATTGATGAACTGAATCATCTCAGAATTCCCCGTTATTATTTAGGAGGAATTACAGAAGCTGATGTAAAAGAAATAGAGCTTCGTAGCTTTTCAGATTCTAGCTTAAAAGCTTATGGCTGTGTAGTATATTTGAGAATTATTTTGAAGAATGACACTTTCCAAACAGTATTTGTTGCCTCCAAGAGTAGAGTTGCCCCTCTAAAATCTCTTACTCTTCCAAGATTGGAGCTTTAGGGAGCACTCTTGGCCGCTAGATTGAGTATCAAGATTGTAAAATGTTTGAAATATAGAGTAACGTCCTTTTATTGGACGGATTCACAAATAACCTATTTTTGGGTTAGTGGAAATTCCGAAAGATTCAAGCCTTTTGTCAAAAATAGAGTTGAAGAAGTACAGAAACTAACTGAAAGCAGCAACTGGCGTTATTGCCCTGGGAAAGATAACCCCGCTGACCTTATATCACGAGGAACTACAGTTAGTAATTTGAGGAATTGCCAACTTTGGTGGCACGGACCACCTTGGCTTATGCAGTCTTCTGAATTTTGGCCCTCTGGCAAAGTCGACGTTATAAAAGAAGAAAATTTGGAGTACAAAAAGAAATTTGCTCATTTTCAACAATATGAATGTGTCGTAAAAGAAAAGGACGAATTATTCGATGTTTCCAAATATAGCAGTCTCATGAAAGTAATAAGGATTACAGCGTGGGTGAAAAGATTCGTTATGAACCTTAAATGTCCTGTGAAAAATCGTGATCCTTTAGCTGCTGAGGAAATTATTGATGCGGAAAAATTTTGGATCCAAAATGAACAGAGACACTTTTTCAAAGAAGAGTATGAAACACTTAAGAGCAAAAATTTCATAAAAAGAAGTTCCTCTATATTTAATTACATGCCTTATCTAGACGAAAACGAACTGCTTTGATTAGGAGGCAGGCTTGAATTTTGTGATTTGTCCATTAATGAAAAACATCCAATTATTTTGCCCAGAAATTCTTGGTTGACAACTTTGATAGTGCGCCAAGAACACGATAAAATCATGCATGGAGGAGTAGCCAGTACTCTAACAAAAGTTCGATCAAATTACTGGATACCCAAAGGACGACAGTTTATCAAAAAGATTATCAAGAGTTGCATTGTCTGTCAAAAATATCTCTCCAAACCTGGTGATCAACTTACAGCTCCATTACCAGGTGATCGAATCCACCAGACTCCTGTATTCTCTGTTTGTGGACTTGACTTCGCAGGTCCCCTTTATGTGAAACATTCTGCAGAATTGAAAAAATCGTACATTGTTTTGTTTACATGCGCTGTCTCGAGAGCGCTGCACTTAGAATTAGTTACTGATATGACAACCGATTCCTTCCTGCTTGCCTTTCGGAGATTCCTAGCAAGAAGAGGAAACTGCAGAATAATATATAGCGACAATGCCAAAACATTCAAAAGAGGGAAAAAGGAAATTGAAACTTTGACGGCTATCTTATCCAACAGTTCAGTTCAAGACTATGTCGCTAAAGAAAGAATTTTATGGAAGAATATAGTAGAAAGATCCCCATGGTGGGGAGGATTTTATGAGCGTTTAGTTAAATCCGTCAAAGAGTGTCTACGCAAGGTTCTCGGGAAAGCACTTCTGAACTTTGAGGAAATGTCGACTGTGCTTGCTGAGGTAGAAGCGGTGCTCAATCTTCGTCCATTGAGTTATGTGTATGGTGAAAAGGATGAGCCAGGCCCTCTCACGCCCATGCACTTTTTGAATTTCGGTCAAAACCAACCGACCTATCCAGTTACATTTGTCCAGATCATCGAAAGTGGAGCCGATAAGTCTTCTCTCCTGAAGAGGAGAAAATATCAGATGTTGCTTTTGAAGCAACTGTGGCAGCGATGGAAACGACAATATCTGTTAGACCTCAGAACAGCACATTCTGTGAAGAATCCAAGATTACACTCTGAATTCAAAGTAGGTGATGTCGTACTGATCGAAGGTGATGCCAAAAACAAGCTTCTGTGGAAGCTTGGCAGGATAGAAAAGGCCCTTCCTGGACGCGACAACAAAATTCGCTGCTATGAACTGAAAACTAGCAGTGGACTAATGAAACGGACTGTACAGCATTTGTATCCTTTTGAACTCTGAAAGCTAAATTTTGCAAAATTGATAACCTAGAACTCTAAAATCTCATATTTTCTTGCCATTTATATTTACTTTTTCTTAAATTTTAGTTGTATTATTCTTGTGCATTCTTAAGCTTAATTTGTATCTTGTATTGTGTTGAGATAATTTGTGATTGTAATATGACTATTTTGTAGATTTTTGATATAATTTTAGAATTAGTTTTGATAATTTGTGTAATTGATGTGAACTCCTGAAGGAGTTCAGGTGGGGAGTGTGACGCAATTTGCTTCCCATATAGCGCATCTTGTGCTATGACGTCACGCGCTTTTTTCCCCCCTGGGTGACCATGAAAAACCCAACACTCTTCGAACAGATTCGCCAGAGGAGCAGACCGATTTCTGCTTGGGGGCCCAAAAAGGGCATGATATTGAATCTGTATTTTTGAACGTGTAAACTATACATAGTAATTTGTAAATAAATTGTATATAATTATATTAGACCTGATTTGGATTATTATTGAAAAATAGAATTTATGCCACACTGAACCGCCACGATAACATAAACTATACGGACTGACTTCCGTCAACAAAGCTAAGCAATGTGAGGCCAGTAGTCTAATTATTGATACAGTTCTTTTTAAAACATCTCTCCAATGTTGAATTTCAAGATCCATGATTCTTTGGTACTCAGCGTCGATAGTTTTTTTCTGCTTTAATCGAATGTCTAGTTCCTGCCATGCTTTAAATGCATTTATTTCTATATAATTTGCAGACTTTTCGTGTAGCCTTTTTTAGGCCAGTCACTACAAGCAGACGATTTATCAAATAATAAACAACAAAAGCAAATTAAAAAAAAAAAAAAAATCGGAATAGATTAACCAACTTCCCTCAAAACTTTTAAATAATGCGAGGGAGAAAATTTACTCCTTCCTTTGTTTACAGGAAATTCGAATTTTTTAGTTTGTTGCGCACCCCTTTCAACCACTATTTAACGAGTTTCAGATGACATGCATAAAGCATTCCATAATGCAGAGTTCAGAAGGTATTTCATGTAATATCTTCAGGCAGTGCCGTGCTTTGGGGGGTGCGAAGGGTGCAACCGCACCGGGCCGCAAAAAATCGAAGGCTGTAAAAAATTTCGGTCAAAAAGAAAAAGAAAAAAACTCAATGAAGAGAGAGAGAGAGAAAAAAAAAGAATCGATTGCACATGCTAAGACAGTGGGTCCCCAACCCCCGAGCCGCGGACCGGTATCGGTCCGGGGATCCAATCGTACCGGGCCGCACAAGGAACATTAAATTATTTCCATTTTATATCACAGTTTGCGCGCAAACTCAAATGATTTTCAAAACTTGATACAAAGCGCGAAAAAGCTGAGCCACTTACAAGCGATTGCCCACGTGACCTTGTAGTAGGCGCCACTTGGGAGAACATAGGGAACACCATTACACAAGTATGGCAATTCTGCAACATCAGATATAAAAAGACATGCAGGCACCCACAATTTAGATTGTATATACTAAACCGATAGCTAATTTAGAAGGGAAATAACTTTGATACGCAGACACACCGTCGTCGGGCACATGATGGAACGGAAAGCTATTTTTATCAAGTAGAAAAGTGAAGTGAGAAAGGAATAAAACTGTAATACAGAATAGTTGATTACGAATAAATAAATAAATAAAAGAAAAAAGTTTTAGAATGATGCAAAAATAAATTACAAAACAGTAAAAAAAAAAAAAGCATTAAAAGTTCTTCTGGCAGTTAGTATTTTCAGAGTCGGCTGGAACCGATAGTAAAGTAAGTGTTTTCCGTTTTATGAATTGCTAAGGTTTCTTGGTAGTCACGGCTGCAAAACCTTTATTCAGTTTTCAGCGCTTTTTATTGTGTTTCTAGTACTGTATCATTGTCTCCAATGCCTAAGACTGGTTTTGGTTCCAGACATGAATCGGGAGCAACAAAGAGGAACGTAAGAGCAAATGAGAAAACGACTAAGTTAATGCGAAGGTCTTTGCTGAAGCACTTTCGACCTGTGGCTGAATGTGCGTCTTCAAGCAATGAAGCACAAAACATTCCGAGTATTGATAAAAGCCCTTCAAATGCAGCTTTGTGTATCATTTGCATCTTTTCCTCAAAGTGAGTCGATAAGGAATACTGTGGAACAACTTTCTTCTAGTAATTTGTTGGATGTGGCTTCAAAACCTGATATAGTAGATCAATGTGATTCTAACTCAGTATTCAACACTGTCAATAAAACATGCTTTAATAATGCTGAAGGTTGTAGAAACTGGCAAAAAAATTTAAGTAAATTATCTGCTCACGAGTAGGGAATGCAATCCCGATTCCGCGGGAACGGGATCCTGCGGGATCCCGCACAAATTTTTGCGGGACTAGTCCCGTGGGATTACGATCCTAATCCCGCGGGATTGACACTGAGAAATAATTTTTTTTTTATTACAGTTTCACGCTACTCTCCCAATCAATAGACCGAAATATTTTGCATATTTATGTCTCTCATCTAACAATAAATGAATCAATAATTACAAATTTTTATTTTTATTTTTATTTTTTAAATCATCTTCCAATGGGAGTCTGGATCGAACATCGAAATTTAAACATTGTAATATAAATTTTTCGTAAAGTTCCCATTTTCCAAATGAACTGAAATATTTCATACTATTTATCTCTTGGAGAACAGCCACGAATTAATTATAAAAAGTTTTCATTTTACTTTTTTTTTATAACTCACACTTTTAATTATTTTACTAAAATGAAATTTAGACTAGGCAATGGTTCATTGGATTTGTTCGATTTTGTACGTTATTTTTTCAGCAACTAAGAAAATAACGCAAGTATGTTAACATATCTACAAATTGTATATTCCTCATTTTTAGCAACTAACATAAGACATAACTTATTATTCTGAATATCATGATTATAATTTTCATATTTCTAAGTTATTTTATTTATTATCTCATACGATTAATTATTATTTTATTAAAGCTAAACTTCATAGTGCTTAAGATCTTACTTTTCTACTTTCTCTGTTGAAATGAAGTCCTAGCTAAATAAAATGTCAATCCCGCGGGATTTCGGGATCCCGCGGGATCAATGAATCTCAATCCCGAAATCCCGCAGGACGAAAAACAGTGCGGGATTGCATTCCCTCCTCACGAGTCATCTCCCAGACAGCACATAAGCTTAAATCAAGTTTGACATTTCTTTGAATTTGACGCATTAATGCAAGCTTGACAGTTCAACTCATTCTAAGCTGGCAGCAAGCTTGCAGGAGTCAAGTTGAATTGTCAAGCTTAATGCTTAAATGCAGCTTGATTTAAGCTTGAAAATTGATACTCGCGTGATTTTTCCTTTTTAAAGGACCGTTGATGGCGCCATCTGTGAAAGAGAATGGACATTAATTGTCTAGCGTCCTCAAATTTGCTGAAAGTTCGTAAAAGATGTGTTTTATTTTTATTACCAGTGCCATATATATTACCGGCAAGACAAACGGGGCAACTGCCCAGGCCCAAAAATCTTACATCTTACACTTTTGTAATTTTAAAATAAAATTACAAAGGATAAAAAAAAATTCAGAAGTTAAATAATTTTTTTAATTATAAAGTATGAACAATGAAAATAATCCAAATTTACATTTGTATAAATTAATTTAAACTTATTTTTAATTCTTCGGAATGCGCTATATCAATATAGCATACCAATATGTAGGAAAATAACCACATTTGTAAAGAGAATTTTTAGCGTTAAAAAATAGCAAAATTTTTCAATTATTTGTTATTTTAAGAAATATTTACAAAAATGACTAAAGTGTTTGTATTCCATACATGTTAGCAACTGTGATATAGCATTTCGAAGTAACGTTTAACTATCTGTTTCTTTCATTTCAGATTACTTAACACAAATTTTGTGTTAAGTAAACCCATTCTATATTTCCAAGTATGGAAATTCTTCAAAATAAAATACAATTATACTACGAAATGGATTTCAAAATCAGTCGTTTTCTCGATTTTGGACAAGTATTGCTTCATGAGTGTTGCGGTACTGAAATAAAAGAAACAAATAACACATCGCCCACTTATAATCTGGCGAGAAAACAGCGTGGTAAGTCACTTCAAACTTTAGTCATAGCTGCACAAGGCTCCGTTGGCGGAATGGATAGCGTGCTCGACTGCGAAGCCGAAGAGCCCGGGTTCTATTCCAGCCACGAACACTAGATGGAAACAATTTAAATTAAATTGAAATTTCAGCGTAGAGGGGGAAAAATAAATTATGTGGGGCGCGTTAGCCAGCGGGCGCCCCGTGTATTTAGAGATTTTTTTTTTTGAAAATTTTTTAAGCTTGAAGTGTCAAGCTTAATGCAAGCTGGGCAAGGTAAACTAGAACACTTGATTCAAGCTTGCATCAAGTTACACGCTTGGAATTTTCAAGCTTATTGACTTGATAAATCAAGCATGCTGCAAGTTTGCTGTGCTGTCTGGGCTGCTGGTCATAAAAGGTGCCATAACTCATGGGTTGAACTAGAAAATCGACTTCTCAAAAAGTGTACAATAGATCACCATGCAAAAGATGCAGAGCATGAAAAAATTATCGAAATTTAGAGAAAGCATTGGCGTTCAGTTTTGGAAAGACTTTTGTCTATTGTGCAATTTTTGGGACAAAGAAACTTACCCTTTCGTGGTACGGACGAAAAACTGTACAGTGAAAATAACGGAAATTTTTTGGGTGTCGTTGAACTGATGGCTAAATTTGATCCTGTATTGTCTAAACATTTGAGAAGAATAACAAACTCAGAAATCATGATACATATTTGGGAAATAGAATCCAGAATCAATTTATTGAATTAATAGTCCAAAAGGTTGTTCAGTCAATTTGCTTAATTAAAGAATCTAAATATTATTCTGTAATTTTGGATTGTACACCAGATATAAGCCATCAAGAGCAAACGACAATGATTTTGCGATATGTTGACATTGACGACGACGGCAATATTTCTGTAAATGAGCGATTTGTAGGTTTTATCTCAATAAGCGACTCTTCAGGTGCTAATCTTTGTGACGCTCTTCTGAAAAAACTCTCTGCTCTTGAACTTTCCATACATGACTGTCGTGGCCAGGGTTATGACAATAGGGGCCAATATACGTGGCAAAAACAAAGGTGTCCAAGCTCGTATTTTAGAATGAAATGAAAAGCTCTTTTTGTTCCTTGTGGTTGCCAGAATTGGAATCTTGTATTGGGTG
Organism: Cheiracanthium punctorium; assembly: GCA_038373885.1. Taxonomy (NCBI): domain Eukaryota; kingdom Metazoa; phylum Arthropoda; class Arachnida; order Araneae; family Cheiracanthiidae; genus Cheiracanthium; species Cheiracanthium punctorium. The sequence goes on from JAWZYV010011670.1 coordinate 12,877, forward strand.
ATATGGCACGCTCATCAACAGCTGCAATTACATTTTTTGGTATTTTACAACGTATTTACATTTTATTTTCTGCATCGACGAACAGATGGAGTATTTTTAAGAAACATGTCCAAAATTTAACCGTTAACCCATTATCTGAAACCCGATGGGAATGCAGAATTGGCAGCGTACGAGCTATCTGTTTTCAGACTGGTGACATATATGACGCACTAGTTGAAATATCTGAAACGTCGAATGAAGCAAAATGTCGAAGTGAAGCTTTATCCTTAGCAAATGAATTAAAAGAATATAAATTTTTGGTATCACTTTGCATGGGCGTAGCCAGGGTGGGGCAGCTGCCCCCCCCCTAAAATGAGCTAGTCATAGGGTCTTATTAAGACAAACCGGGCATTTTCCGGTTAGACTACATGTCTGCACCCCCCCTAATGAAAATCCTGGCTACGCCCTTGTCACTTTGTATTTGGTATGAAATATTATCGCAGTTCAACTTTGTCAGCAAAATATTTCAGAACAAAGCTATGATTATTGATACTGCTTTGATACATAATAAAAATACGATAGCCTTCTTAAAAAATTTTAAGGAAGATGGTTTTCAAAAAGCTAAAGAAGACGCCAAACTGTTAGATGTAGAACTGGAAATTGATGAAAATTCCATAAAATTTCCAGACATTGCATCAATACGTCGGAGAAAAGTTAAAAAGCAGTTTCCGTATGAAGCTGAAGACGAGCCATTGACTGCTCCCGAAACTAATTTTTGAATTAATTTCTTTAATGTTCTTTTGGATAATGCAGTGGTTTCATTGGAAGAACGTTTTGGTCAATTAAATGTGTTTAAAGAAACATTTGGATTTTTATTCAATTTCGCAGAACTTGATGAAGATGAAAATTTAAACAATTCATGTCTAAATTTAGCAAGATTTATGGGAGATGTTAATGGAATAGAGCTTTTTACAGAGTTGAAAATATTTTCAAGAACTATTTCCTTGAAAAATACTTTTACAATACTTATATTGAAACATATTACTCAAAATAGACTGCAAGAAGTGTTTCCGAATTTGACTATTGCCCTGCGCGTGTTATTAAATGCGCCAGTTACAGTGACATCAGCTGAACGATCCTTCTCAAAACTGAAATTAATAAAAACATACTTACGATCAACCATGTCACAAAATCGACTCAACTCATTGGCAATTATTTCAATCGAGAATGACTTGGTATCGAAAATTGACTTTTCCGACGTTATAGATACCTTTGCTAATATAAAGTCCAGAAAAATTTTATTATAATATGTTAACCTTTCCGCCCCGGCTCTCCCTTGAGAATTTTTGTCCCAGAAAACAGAAGAATATTGAAGATTTCCTTTCTCTACTTTTCAGCTGAAGTGCACACCTTATCTTTTGTATTGTCAACTGCTGGTAGGTGGGAGAAAATATGACTGGCCACACAAGTCCTCAAACAAAACGCAAATCTAGATGCCGAATCCCGCTCAACTGACTAGGGTCAGTTGTTAACCGGTAGTTAGACAATTGTCAACTACCAGTTTCTCCCCAGACAATTATCTACTAACACACCTGACCCACAGTATAAGAAAAGAAATTCTCGTCTCTAGAAATTCCATCTTCCATCAAGGGTGAAAGGATTTGCTGTCAAAAGAGAGGAAAGAAGTCATGGGTAAGGCACTTCCACCAGCGCTGTTCTTCAGTCACTTTTTTTTTTTTTTTTTTTGTACAACTGTTGTACCGCTTGAGTCAGAAAGTTAATGTACTGTAATGTAAAAAATTTATTATAATCTTGTATTTTTCCCCTTGAAAATTTCGTAATTATATCAACAGATCGGCTTAATTTACTATTTTAATTGAAATCCATTAGGTATCAACAATTTCACTCTCTTAAGTCTTAACATTTCTTGATGTTAGTTTTACATTTAACGATATTTAATTTAAATCAGCCAACACATTTCTAGTGCATAACTATTTTTGGGAGCTGTTTCCATTATCTGAAGATAGAAGAAACCTGTTATTTATCTTGCAGAATTATTATTATCTTGGTTATTTTTACCTTGATCAAACAACGGACCTAGAATTCATGTTTGATTTTTGTGGTGCTAATTATTTTGTGACAAAACGTGGACACCTCCCCCCCTTCCCGGAAATGAAGTCACACCACCGAATATGACATTTAGAGCTACTTGCAGCTTTTCCGGGTATTCCCTCCACAACTTGGATTTTCATCGAAAGAAAAAAGAATTTTCTGTACATTGGCACCACTCAAAAGCTGCAAACAAGGTTTACAGAACCACGAGGATGCATGTCTATCGCATGTTCACGATTTTCTTCAGTGGTCCATCGCAAATCAAACTCTCTAAGTGCAAGTAACTAATCTGACTATAACAAAGGTGCAACTTTTTTCAACTTAATTTGCTTATAAAAATGTCACTGGCTCAACCATGATAGATGGGAATTATTTATTGTAAGAACGGAAGAGATTGCAGGTGATGGGATTGTCTTCAAAACAATCGGTAAGTTAATTTTTAAAAATTCTTTTTGATATAGTTTATTGAGCATAGGCATGACATACTACGGGCAAGAGGGGGCAGTTGCGCCCCCTCCCCTAAAATTCAAGAAATTCAGAGATAACCCATTTCAAAACGATCGATAATACAAAAAATTTTGCCCCCCCCCTCAATATTTCATGCCAGTTTACGCCTATGCTATTGAGTAATCAGAGAATTAAATTCAATTAAATGAAATATTTTAATCTTTAATTTTCGGGTCCTATCTGTAAAAATTGTTCTGTTATGTTTTTTTAAGGTACTCTTGTTTTAAGCGGTCACACGTTTCGTTTAATTATATTTGAAAAGCTGCAGTTCCGTTGTTGTGTCTGCCTTTAAGACCAGTGGCCTAACTTAACATGCTCGCAGCCTGTATGCGAGTGGGTGTGAGGGCTTCCTGAGCAATATTCTGACTATAAGCTCCGTTAATAAGTTAGGGTCGTAAAAATTTGCCAATCAATATTGCATGCTTAAAAGTTAGTTGATGAATGAACATTGTTAAAATTCTCAAAAAAGATATAGTTTCTTTAATGTAGATGTGCCATACAGATTGTACTTTCTGTTCTTAAGTTGTCCAATGCAAACTTATCGTCCCAAATGCATAATAAAGGCTGATTAATATTTGAAGTTGGTTCGAAAAAGCAAACAGTACAAAAACAATCTTGTGAAATAAAAAACATTATGTGCGTGCGTCGATAATTATCTTAAACTACATAAGTAAAGTGAAGAACAATTTATAAGTACTTTATGACGGACAGATGACTCAATTTTAATTAAAATTTAATACCTTTTGAATTTCGGAATCACGAAACATAACGAATCCCAGCCATAACTAGGTAATATGTGTGTGTATGTATGTATGTATATATATATATAGGGGAAAGGGCCGCAACAATTGATCCTCGCACCGGGCCGCAAAAACTCCAGGCCCGGCCCTGTCTTCAGGCTGCCAGTGGTACCGAACTCTTGATTAACTTCTGAAGATGTTATATTTTCAACTTCTTCTATCTCAACCGGTATTGCAATAATTAGTTATGTCTCGTATAACTAATTGCTTCCCCCAGTATGTGTATGTTATATGATATAGACTAAATAAAAGAATTTGTTCCATAATAAAGCGCTTTACTTCTGCTGTAAATTAGATTTTAGTACATAAGAATGAAGTACAGGAACTTCCTATACAATATTTTCCTTTCTGCATTTCTTTTCTGCAAAAATTTTAATAATTTCACTAAAATCAATTCCCTCTAATATTTCGCTCTCAGTACTCATAATACTCAAATAATTCAACCTTTTATCGGTCATAGTACTACTTCTGCCGTCTTTTATTAATTTTAACTTTGAGAAACTTCGTTCCCTACTTATATTAGTCACCATAATGAAAAAAAATCCGCATGGCAATTTCAACTTTGGGAAAAGGCGGAAAGAAGAAGTCGTGCACTAGTATACAAATTATAATACAAAAGTAAAGCTCTGAAACTTGTCCTCTTCGAATCATAACTACTGGCCTCCTCTTCACAATCATGGACAATGTACCCTATTCCTTTCTGCTCCTTCTGCTGATTTTCGGATAGTTTATATCGATACATTTCTCGCAGAGTTGTTACTTCTTCCATTATGTAATATTTGAGATGCATGCTATCAAATATAAGGTCTTCCTTGTCCTTGTTGATGTCGTTTTAATAATAAGAAGCCAAATTTTCGCAATGCTGTGTTATCTCTTGCTCTTCCAAGTCGTGAATCCTCTCGAAAACCCCAAATTTTTCGAAAATTATTTCATAAGTTTGAAGACGTTTTCTTAAGTTTGACGTCAGACGTCAGACAAGATTTTAAGTTTTTTCCAAATAATAATCTTGGGAAGAGCTTTTTTCGAGCTGAGGCCCCTGGCGAATGCCGGGTTCGCGTATGCGCTAAGACGGCATCGTATGTATGTGTAAATTTATTACGCTTAAATGAGTATGAAAAGGGTCACATAAGGCAGACCTATTTTATGCAGCTCCTTGAGTGGGCGCCCATACTTAAGGGCGAAAATGACACCCACCCCCCAAGCTCTCAGAAAACGTATATACTACCGCAATTATTTATGCATTGTTGCAACGTGGAAGTGATTTAACGTGGTTTTCGGAGCAAAACCACCGACCCCCCCCCCTTACAAACGACTTGGCAGATCTCTATAAACATTCTTATGGGCGTCCATAGCCCCTTGCATTGCGCCTCCTCTGCCCGGAACAGATACACTAGTTACCTTTTACAACTATTTCCAGGGTTAAATATTTGAAATGTTGCTCGCGAGTGTTGTAGCAGAATTATAAAATTATAGCAGGGAAAAACTCAGATTTAAACATTTGCATTAACATACTAGTGTAGGACACACTAGTCGTTGCCCTTAGCTTCTGTTGAGCTGTTTTGAAAAACACAGAACAGTAAAATTCTTTTGAACCACCTAGTTTTGCGCCCCTCTCCAGCAAGGGCGCCGGTACATTTCCAGGGGGGTGCACCCAAGATATATATATATATATATATATATACATATACAGGGTGTTCTTGAATTCATAGGCCAAACTTTCAGAATAAAATGCACATAAAGAAGCAGTTTTTGTCTAGCAGATTAGCAGTGTGGAGTTAGAAATAAAAGTGTAGATGGCAATTTAGCAAATGAAAAAGCTCTACTGTAAATGCTCAAATGTGCTGGTAGCGTCTAGCAAGTGATTAGCGCACCCTTCCGAAGATGCCAGGTATCCTACGATCAGTTGCAGCGGTTACTAAAGTTTTGCAATGAGGCCTTCATCTGTGTCAACTGGAATCTCGTAAACGAGTGCCTTGAGGTGTCCCCAAAAGCAAAATTCGATACTTGATTAATCTAATGAACTTGCTGGTCAAGCGATTAGTTCAACTTGCCCAATCGGTCAGGGGTCAAAGATGACAATGGGGTAATTACGCACGTTATTTGGGAAATAGGCTGGAGTCCTATCGTGCTGAAACTATCTACATTTTTCATTTCTGACCAAACTTTGCAATGCAGAAAAATGCTTCTTTGTATGGATTTTAACTATCTTCCGGGACACCCTGTATACATACATATAAAAAATTAGACTATTTGGGGTTTGAAGGAAGAAGAATCTTGACTGGAAAATGTAGCATCAATATGTCAAATAAACACCGTCATAGTTATTTTGTCGCAGCTGAAAAGTACAAAATCTTAAATTATTAATTTGGCCTAATTAATGATACCGAAATTTATGTATACTAATAATTAAAAATTTAAAATATTTTGATAGCATTGTTTAATAGACGAATTTTCCCAGAAAAACGGAAGCGAACTGTATTTTCTCTAGCATTGATGTATATAGCAATTTTTGGCTTAGGGATCCCCGCCATGTCCAGTGCCCAGAATGGTAGATCGCTGAAATGTGAAGGTCAATAGTTCTGGCCTGCCGTGCGGCTTTCAATCTAACGGTTTTCAGTTTTGGCCGGTTTTCTCTACATGTAACGTGAATACGTGTTAGAACCCCCTAAAAAGTCCTCTGCCCAAGGCAACTCCCCTCCCCCACTTTCCATCACAGATACCTCATGTGCAGGTTTGCCTTAAGTGCACTTGGCAAGACCATCTGCATATTAAAACAGAGCCTATGTTTCGAAAGTGGCGCAATGATACCTTCACTTGATATTTGAAAAACCACCATGTCAAAAAACTCAAAATAAAAATTTTCATCTAATAGTTTTTGAGTTTAAATCTCTGAAAAATTAACTCTATAATGTTAAAAATAAATGTTACACTTTAAGCGTTAAGGCCTAAAATAATTATATTTAATCATATTCACAGTAGAGTCTCGATTGTTCTAGTTTTCCCATACATCTCAGTTAGTCAAAAAATCAGTTTAGCTCCAAAATAATGACCAACACATATAAAACAGGCGATTTTTTTTTTATTGCAGGACAAAAATTGAAATACTTGGTGCACTCAGAAGCCTATCAGAAATCCCTCTCCCAAAGAAAGAGAGTGTATTTTTTCTGTAGATATCCTCATAGACGTTTCTGTGCAGTGTTGACATGCTGCTTTGGCAATGGCGGGATACTGCTGTACGGAAACGAGTCAACGTGTCAATACAAAACAATTGACTATTATTTTCTGATATTATTAAACTGATGTTAGTAACCTAATGCAGGGGCGTAGCCAAAGGGGGGGGGTTATGGCGGTCATAACCCCCCATGAAGAATTTTTTGCCATACAAAATGTATATTCTTCACCCCCTTATCACACACATATATGCATATATGTGAGTTGTAGTAGTCGTAACCCCCCCATGAACAATTTCTGGCTACGCCCCTGCTAATATGTAACTACATTTTTCATTTAAATATGCCATCAAATCACAAAAATTGCTGTATCCCCATTTATCTCTTTATTAATTTAATTATTTCGATAGTACGAAACAAATCCGGTCCCGTCTACCTCGAATATTATCAAATCTAGTTCAAAATATTTTTTACTAATTGCGAGCACATGCCGTGAGGTGAGGCCAACAGTACTACGACCGTAAGCGTTGGTCAATACATTATGAGGGCTCTTGTGCGTTCGCCAACATTATCCCAAATTAAAAATGTGCATGACTTCTCAAAAGTTTAAAATTTATGTACAATGGTAGAAAATATTAAGCCATAACAGATCTAAACAGCTAATTTAATGCGACAGTTACACGTAGAATTCAAAATATCACACACACATTCAGGCTCTTTTTTTTTTTTTTTTTTTTTTTTTTACTGTCCTAAGGGTAAAGCAAATTACTTTTATTTTCAGGTTAATTATACTTTTTCAAACTCCAGGGGGGTGCAAGTGCACCCCCCTCCCGGCGCCCATGCTCTCCAGCCTATTTTCCTGGCAGGGGCCAGCCTCGCCAACCCCTAGCTAGGGCCGTGCGCCTCATTTTTCCAAGTTTAGGCTTTCTGCCGCTTGCGCCTGCTTCCGATCTCCGTTTTTCAGATTGTTGCCTTATTCTTTCTCGGGTTCGACGTTTTGCCATCCTCTATTTTTCTTTAACTTATCGCCCGGGGCGGACCACACCTTCCTACGTCACTACTTACGTACATTACTTTTTACGTACACTACCCACCTTCGTAGGTCATTGTCCAGTGTGATTTTAAAAAGAAAATTTCAAGATTTCTAACAGGCGACTGTAATTATGCCGCCAGTTAATGACGGCAGCCAGGCAGCCGCAATCTTAAAGAAAAAATTAATGTAAGTTTTCATATCCGATGTAAAGAAAAATGATAGCACTGACGTAGCCAGGATTTTGTTTCGGGAGGGGCACAGAGTTTTGTCCAACTAATTAATATTCTAATTATTAATTGTAATTAGAAGTATTTTAATTATTAATTAATCTTAAATTTAAAAATTTTTATAATTATTAATTATAATTAGAAATAATATTCTAAGTACTAATTATTACTAAAAATAAGATTCTAATTGTTAATTCTAATTATAATATTACTTAATTAGTAATTTCACAAAAATATCCTTAAATATATGTTTAAAGATGCTATTCAGTATTAATTTCCCGAGTTAATTAATAATCTTCAATATAATTATCTCTGTAGATAGATGCTTATGTACCGGTTTGTCTGGCGATTATCTCAACCAGATAAGATTTTCTTTATTTTAAATCCAGGCCCGTATCTGCTACTACAATAAGTCTTATTTTACAATAAATATATCTTAAGGAAGATACTGAAAAGAAAACTAAATAAATGATTTTTAAATCTCAATAAACGTCCATAGTAAAAAAATATTTCTATGTAAAATTTTCTTGTTATAAACTGGAAATATATCAATCTATCCCGGATTTTCAATCAGCTCATTTGCAGCTGCATATAACTAATGCATACAGGTTGATTCAAAATTAGTGTGACCAATTTTAAAAGCGTATAATTACTTATGGCAAATTTTAATTTACCACCTGTTTTATTTTAAAAATTAAACGTTTAAATTACCAATCGAACTACTTTTATTAGTGGGAGTAAATTTGGCTCCGAAATTAGATCCTCAAACCCGAAACGAAATTTTTAAGCTTTTGTAGGATGGTTGCTCAAATTCTGTCATAAATAAAGCATTTAAAATTCAGAAAAGGAATTTTTCTAAACTTTGTATAACTATCTAAACTTTGAAAAGAAATAAAATATGGCAGGCAATCAAGAGCTCCAGGGGGGAAATGTGGACGAAAGGAAGTCATTGGTGAAAAAGGAAAAAAGAAGCTGAAAAGACTTATCGTTGTAGAAAATCCTCTTCCTCAAAATACTTTAGAAAAGAAACTACAGATATCCCAATCGACAATTTGCCGTCAGATAAAGAAAATTGCCTATAAAAATTGAAGAAACTAGTTTGTCATCAAATATCTGCAAACACTGTAGAAAAACGAAGAAAACGTTCTTGGCCTCTGTATTTAATGTTACGCAAAGGTAGATACAAAACATGGATAACTTCTGATGAAGCGTTGTTTTGTCTGTAATTCACAACTGGCAAAAGGAGGTTCAATATAATTCACGCGAACAGCGTCGCAAAGACGCAGCTGTTTTGCAGAAGGCAAGTTGGACGTTAGGTACTGTGGTATGGATGGGAATGTCCTCTCAAGGCTTAATAAAACCATTTTTTGTAGAATCAAAGGTTAAAATTGATACTAAATACTATCAGAATAAAGTTCTGGAGCACATGATCAAAGAAAGTAAACGTCCCCCAAGAAAACTTTGTTTTACACCAAGATTCTGCACCAAGCCATACTGGAAGGTCAACTGTCAAATGGCTGAAAGATTAAAGAAAATTAACTTTATTTCTCACGAAAAATGGCTGCTATCATCCCTTGACTGTGCTAATTGCGATTATTTTTTTATGGGATACTTAAAAGAACAATGAAGCTTATGAACTTTAAATAGACGTAAGGTAAGAACACTTTAAGGGCTTTAAAAAGCAATCAAAGAGAAAGTTGGAAAAATACCTCCAAAAATAGTCTAAAAAGCTCTTTTGTCTTGACCTAAACGTTTACTTAAAGTGTACTATGCTAAAGGAAACCACATTGAAAATTTCGTGTAAATAACTTAATTCAATAAAATTTTATGATGCTCTGAAATTGGTCACGTTATTTTTGAATCAACCTGTATTTTATAATGAAGATCACGCAAACACAAACCTATCATTATTTTTATAATTAACAGCCACAGAACAGCAACGCTAATTTAAAAAAATAAAGCTTTAATTATAATGCACAGGCTGTACTAACTTAATTTCTTATTGCAATTAATAAGTCAAAATGTACAGTTTTATGCAGTAACACATAATTAACCTATAAAATCTTATGACTAGATTTTTTATTTATCTTTTTATTATTTCAAAATGCTTGTTTTTAATATAATGTTGCTCACAAATTTAAGATATTCTAAATAATGCAGACACAATATTAAAATAAGAAAGATATAGCTTGAAGAAAATCATCAAAAACTCTGGTTTCTGCAATAAAGTTGATCACTAGATTAAAATACCCTACATAATTCAAATACAATATTAAAATAACAAAGATATGGCTTAAGGAGAATCTTCCAAAACTTTGCCCTTCTGTATAAGGTTGGTGACAAGATTAGAATATTATACGTATACAATGCAGGCACAATATTGAAATAACCCAGACATCACTTGAACAAAAATTCCGAAACTCTGCTCTTAGGAATAAGGTTGATCACAAGATTAAAATTTTCTGCACCTCACTAACAAAGTACGTATTAAAATAACACAGACGTCACTAGAAGAAAATCTTCGAAAATTCTGGTTTTTGGAATAAAGTTGTTTCAAAATATATAGAATTTTTCTACTTAAGCAGTCTTAAAAAATATAATTAATTGCAAATTTTCGACTTGAATAAGTGTTGAGTTGTACTTTATAATTTAATTAACATCTAGATTTAAGAACATCTTACGTAATATTGGGAAGATTGAATGGTAAAAATACACCGGATTTGATTTCTTAATAAAAAAAAAGAAAAAAACAGACGCACAAAACTTTTCAGAACGGATAAGTTCTTAAAATTATTGAGGGGGGAGGGGTTGCACTCATCGCTAGTTGGTGAGCCATAAGTCAGGGGGGGGGGGCACTAGAGATGAGATGGACTCAGCCCGAGCCCAAACCAGGCTCGGGCTTGTGAGAAATTTCTCTTCAATTGAACGTATTCCGTGTAAACAGATTTTGAAAAGTGATTCATGGGAGAAATAAACTAATTAATATTATTTGATAAACTTTAATATAACGAATTAGGTAGTGCATTAATAGTTTGCTGTTATATTTGTCTTTAATTTGCACAAACAGCAAAATTTATTATACCAATGAAGTCATTGACTTTTATATACCTATTAGCTGAAATTTCGGGCTCGGGCTTCGGCACCCTGCATAAGTACGAAGTTTTAACGTACAATTTAAAAAACAAAAATGAAAATAGGTCTATTTAATTGTTTAACTTAGAAGAAAAATATATTTAATAGAAAGTTACATTTTAATGAACAACTTAATGTCTTATTTTAGAATCAGAAAATAAAGGTATTAAGCTCCGATTTTTCAGGTTAATTTCAAAGCAAAACTGCTGTTCTCATTGGTTGCGGTTTTAAATTACAAAGGAAAGCACTTAAGAATATTTATTTTTTTTTAACTGTGAGTAGTAAAAATATTAAGAAGAAAACATTACTGAGAGTAATTTTTATTTAAAAAAATACAGACTTAGTGGACTGTTGATAGACCTTATTTAGTCGTGAGCCGGATATCCAAAAGAGAAGTCGGATAGCCGGTGTTTGTGATTCGGATATCCGATGATATTTCGGATATTGATAAATCAGCCTATCAATCAAGTGCATCCCTAGATATTTCAAATATTCATTTATTCTTTACCAGAGCATAGAAAATAGTATCTATAAAGTTTTATAAAACTTTAGAACAGAAAAACAAATTACAGATTTACCCTCTTGTCAGTTGAAAGGGTGGGTATAAAGGAAACATTCCTTAAATTACATATTAATGAAAATATGATAATACAAATATTTCAACATACTTAAGAAGATATTATGTCGCATGTATTATGTCATCGTTTATATTATCATTTAAAAACACACAATGAAATATCGAGTATTTACTTTAGTTTCTTTTACTGATGTGCTTTCTGAAGTTTTCTGGAAATATCTTTTCATCTATGGCTTTTTCCGCTTCCTGTAGATTTGAGTCTTCATTGTTAGCAGGCAAACTATGCATAATTTTTGGAATTTTATTTAAAATTACCCCTACTCAACGGGCACTTTCTTGAGGCCACAATCTCTATTCGAACCCACCAACTGGACAGAACAGCACACTATTTAAAAACACGAGCGTCTGGACCTTGGGAATGGTGGGGAAAGGGTCAGCTTGTGCCCCTCCTTGAAATTTTATCCTTAGTAGAAAGAATTATTTTTGTAACACCATGGTTTAAAAATACCACAAGTGGCCATGAAAGCTGATAACACTTGGGGATACTTACTTCACAGGGTACAACGGTAACGAGCTGAGGTTATAGGGTCAGGGAAATTTTTAGTATCCCGGGAGTAGGATATTGCCCAGATGTATATTTTTCTGGTGTGTAGCGTGTCGAAAGTCACCTCGGGTTAGTGATTAACGGCACCTTTTTATTGACTTGTTAGTGACTGTCGTTAGTGAACCTTTTTATTGACTTGTTTTTTTTCTTCGTTCTGAATGTGAAAAGATCTAGAAAACGTTTATCAGAAAGATTAGACAAATATCACACAAGAAGGATTCTGAGACGATCCATTTTTACAAATTGCAATATATATATAACAACGGAAAAAATTTCGGGGGGGGCACGGGCCCGGTGCCCCCCCCCCCCTGGCTACGCCAGTGAATGATAGTATATATTCCAAAAATGAAAATAACTATTTTAAAGCTACTTGAATTAATGTCTGTCCCCTATACAACCCTATATTTTAAAAAATCCTCTGTTAGTCTCCTTACAAAGGATTCTACCGTCCCTAGAGCAAAGAGCGAAGGGAGATAGACCCACGGAGAAGGAACAGAAGAGACGATCCCCTGAACAAATATTTAGACAAGGTAAAATGGTCTTTCTGACAATGATGACATATTTCATGCAATTCTGAATTAGTATTCAAGCTTTCCGCCTCGCAGAAAAAAAAAAAAAAAAAAAAAATTATAAATCTGCCCATATCAAAGGTACGACTTTTTCCTCTGTCCCCCAACTGACAGCAATAAATAATTGCTAATTTTCTAAGGGGAAAAAAAAACCTTTTTATAAATTTTACGTTTTATACAAGTAGATAATGGTAAATCTAGGCCAGCCGCCCCTTTGAAGTGCCGCCTGATGCAGCCGCCTCTCTGCATCATAGCACGGCACGGCCCTAGTGTGGTGGGTTATGGAGGGGCCGGTGGGATATTTGGCATCTGACCGGGCGGCAGAAACTTACGCTACGCCACTGAAAGTTCGGAATCTAAGTAAATTTTTGTTGCTGAGGTTATAAACATGCAGAAAAATTCCATTTTAGCGAGTTACTGTGAGAAGCCTAACAAGTTAAACTGTTTGAAGTCTCTAACAGATTAAAAATATAATAAATATAAAACATGAAATGCTTCTTGAGGATGGGCTCAGTTATCTTAATAAATTATACTGCAATAAATAAATAAGACGCTGAACATGGTAGATGGTAGAAGTGTTAAGGTCCCACGTTCGGGCCTACCGCGCGGCTGTAGAGCTAGCACTCTGTAGTTTCGTTCGGTTTCCAACAGATAGAACGTGAATACGGGTCAGAACTATTCGTAACATAAATTCGTAAAATCTCTGGACCAAGGCAACACCCGTAGGTAGATGCCGCTCGGGTAGTCTTGTCCTAACATAAACTATAAACTTATACCAATATGAATTTAAATAATAATAATAATGATCAACTTTTTTTAATGTGTATTATTTATTTTCCTCTGACCTATAATCCTTCCCCCCCACCGGATAATACAGACCTTCATGGATGGAGGGCTACTACACCATGTAACTCATATGAGGTTGCGAAATTATAGTGGCACGTACAAAGAACCACATTTATTTTTATCATATGTATTGATTAAAATCCATGTTATTTAAATTAGAGTGAAAGATAGTAAAGGAGGATAAATGTTATTGTCGAAGAAAATTTCGCAAGTACTTGATTTTTGTTAAATCACTAAAAAGGACCTTTCACTTACTGTTAGAAAGTATGTTTAAAATGTTCTCAACATTTAAAAAATTTTATTTTTGCACAAAAATATGTAAATTCTGTACAGACGCTACAGAAAAGACTTGCCTTCTTTCACCGATGTTGTTTCCCGGAATGGTTTTCTGAATGCTCTGCCGGAGTCCATCGTTGCGCGTGCGCAATCGCTCTGTTCTCCGTTCGGTTTTTCTAATGATAAGGCCGAACAAGCTAAACAGGAGTTCTAGATTAAAAATAAATAGTTTGAAAAAAGCCAACTACCTCTGATAATATGCTCCACCCAACTTATCGCCCCTGCCATGAAACTTTTCTGGATTTGCCACTGATTACGCCTTAATAGAAATCCGTCACTGAAAACTGCTTAAAATTTTAAAAATTAAATTGGGTGCATCAGTCAGGAAAGAAGCACAAAACTGTAAGCGTAATCTAATCATGTCTACATTAAGGACGGCAGGGCCGGCCCAAGGGGGGTGCGAATGTAGGCGATTGCCTAAGGCCCCGCGCTTATAGAGGCCCCGCTCCTGGGCCATTTTATTGCTATCTCATAAGACATGATGGAGAAGAGGCCCCGCTCTTGCGCTTCGCCTGGGGCACGCACGCCCCTCGGGCCGCCTCTGAGGACGGTGCAGTTGGAGCGACCGCTCCAGGCCCCTCGACCAAGGTGACTCCAAAGATTTTTAAAAAGCTATATAAAAAATTCAACGTAAAAGTATAAAAAAAATTACGCTTGTCCAATTTTTGTGTTACATTTCGAAAATGAAAAAAAAATTATGGAGCATTTTAAATTTAAAAAAAAATCCTTTTTGTTAAAAAGTCGTTTTACAACATAGTGCAGAAAATTCCTTTTAAAAGTTGAGACAGTACTCTACAGATTCGATTTGGTTCAGATTAACAACAACAAAATTTATAATTGCCCCCCGCCCCCATGTTTTTCCCAGCTCCAGGGCCTCCAATAAGGCAGCCAGGCCACTGCTCTTAATCTGGGCATGGCTCTAATACACATTGTTGGATATTGGCAGCTTTAGCCGATCCTGGCGAGCGCTTGGCTCAGAACTGGCACAACCGGGCAACCCTTCGCTCGTGCTGCTTGCTCATTTCCACACAGATCAGTTACGGGTTTTTATCTCAGTGTGATTCTTGCACAAATATTGAAAGTTTCAAGGTATATTAAGCCCTGTGCATTTTTAGAGTAAAAAGATTCGTTAATGTAGTGTTCAAGTTTAATTCTAGTTGAAAATTTCTAATTGTTTTAAATTGTTTTACAGTCCATTGTTTTTAAATAAAGAAAAATAAAACACCTCCAGCGTGGTGTCTTTGTAAAATCCAGCGCACAACATAAACACACATAACAACATGAATATTAAACATGTTAGTGGCCCCTCCAGAGTTGGGGAGGGGAGGAGATAAATTTCAAAGCATTGATCATATTAAGCTTCTATAAACATAGCATTAAAATAAAAAGAGAAAAATTTTGTATGCTAATTTTTCAGGTGGTAAATTAAATTCTCAACAATTACTCTAACGCAGCGGTTCTCAACCTTTTTAACGTCGAGCCCCTCAACAAAGGTTAACTACGGTGGAGCCCCCCCCCCTCACATTTTTTAGCATACATTCAGTTTATTAATCTACTTTAACAATGAACATTTAGTCGAATTTTCTACAAAATAATGTTATCAGTAAAGTTTGAATGAACATTTTAAGCGAAAATAGGTATATTTTTGAGTAAAAATGAGAATAAATAAGATGATTCTTTTAAAAGCATGCATCACTACTTGCTCTTTGGTTTTTCGCGCGCCCCCTTCTGCAAACGCTCTGCGTCCCCCTTGGGGGTCGTGCACCACAGGTTGAGAAACGCTGCTCTAACGGATATTATATATATATATATATATATATATGTAATCTATAAAAAGGTAATTTGGGTTTTACTAGTTTGGGTATTGGTCAAGCGGGTACTTTCACTGTAAGTTTTACTTTCCTGTCATACTTGCCACGCGCGCTCTGGAGCTATATTTTATTTATTTTGTTATTTGTCAGACATCAGGCCGTCGATTCTGAGTTCTTTAGATGTACACGTGTCCTCACGCCCTTGTAGCCCCGGATGCCGGTCATGTTGGTAAATGTGTGTGGTTCGATCAGAGATAAGAGAGAGGAGGAGTTGTGTCTTCGCAGACCACGTGGTGTGGTAAGCGTAAATACTCCCGCACATCAAAAATCGGGGGACTTCTGCCACTAGAACTGCTTAATGAGTCCACGCTGATTCTTGTACCCGTCTCCCCTCCCCTCTTCTCATTCTAAATTGTAACTTAAATGTAATGTTCAATAAACCATATTACCTGCCTTAACTCTGAAACTTTACTTGAAATATCTGACGTCTCATATATATATATATATATATATATATATATATATATATATAACGTCGAAAATATAGTGTAAATCCCTCTTCTTTTTTTTTAATAAAACACAGAGCAAATCACAAACTTTGTGCGTCTTTGAAGCAGAAAGTCCTATTCCCTTATTTCTTTAAAACCACCCTAAATGCTTGAAAAGACATGCAAAATTCTGTTTACTACTAGATAGAAACAAAAACTTGTATTTTCGTTGTAAAGATAATAAAAAAGGAACAACAAAGCGCAAAGGTGTTTTTATTGGATAACGGATTTTAATGGCTTTTTCAAATGCAGCAGTAAGAGGACAATACTGAGGAATGGTTTCGATAAAAGGAACGGCCCTAGTTGACATAGGCATGTCCCAGTAACTCGCTAAAATGGAATTTTTCTGCATTTGTATATTTACAAATGCAGAAAATTTGCTCCGCTCTGCATTCAAAAATTTACGTGGATTCCGAACTTTCAGTGGCGTAGCGTAAGTTTCTGCCGCCCGGGGCAGATGCCAAATATGCCACCGCCTCCTCCCTCACCCACCACACACACACAAATATGTTTTTATTATAAAGGTACTTGGCGCCATCCCTGCAAGCGAAAAAAAGGTGCCTCTTTTTACTATTTTCAAAAAAAAAAAACTTTTTAAAATGGCGCCCCGATGCAATGCTTACCATCCCGATGCACCAGGCAGGCCCTTTTTACAAAAAAAAAAAACTAACGATAATCCCCCTATGCATATCCAGCGTCGATTAAAAAAAATTACAAGACATCTAATAGGCGAAGATAATTTTAGAATAGAAGCGCAGCTGCAAGGTCAAATGGTAATGTCATTTTAATATCTTTAAAATAAGCTAACGATAGGGGTTTTGCCGCCTCCAAAATTTTTCTGTACGGGGCGAGTGCCTCAACTGCCCCACCTACGTTACGCCACTGCGAACATCCCGTATGAATAACGCGTATTCAATTGTAGGAAAACGAACAAAACTATGGACTGTTAGATCTACAGCCAGTGTTGCCAGATAGTATTCATTTTCAAAAATTCCTACTTTTTTAAATATCATGCGTAAAAGCGTTAGTGCTTTAGCAGTTGTTATTTATTTATTTTTTTTTTTTACACTTTAAATGTTACACCTTTAAATATCTTTTAAGATATTTAAATGAAACTTATATGATGAACGTAGGAATTTTCGGAAATGAAAACTATCTGGCAACACTGTCGACAGCCGCTTGGTAAGCCCGAACGAGGGACCTTAACATTTCCACCTTCTACCATGCTCAGTGTCTTATTTATTTATTTTGTTAGTATAATTTATTTCGAAAACTTAGCCCATCCTTCAGAAACATTTCATGTTTTTTATTTATTATTTTTTAATCTATTAGAGTAATTTTAAACAACTTAACTTAGCTCCTGAATAATTTGCTTAGAGAATTTTTCTTTTTTTTTTAATAATACATCTAAGAAGAAGGGTGGAGGGCTTGGTCGGAAGACATTTTAAGGGGTTCTAAGGCATATTGATGTTGCATCTGGAAGAAACCGGCCAAAACTCCACGACATTTTAATCTTTTTTAAATGAGTCAACCATAGGCGTTTTACCGCCTCTAGAAATTTTCTGCCCGGTCGGGCGCCCCCCCCCTACTCCACGCCACTGCGAACATCCCCCAATTCCGACACCCACAACATTTTGTTTATGACTGAAATGTAAACGTATCATTTCACGAATATTGGAAAACCGAAAGTACTACAAAAGTAGTTTAAAAAAAAAATATTTCAAAATTAAAATTGGCCTAATAACTGGATTGTTTCTCATCTTAAAATTCCCCGACGAATGAATCAGGAGTCCTCGATGGGGGGGAGGGGGAGGGCACCGACTCCCCGACAAGGGCACGTGCCCCCTGGACACCCTGCTAGCGCCTACTTTGATTATTAGAATAATTAGTGAAAACACAAAAAGATTGAAATTTACAATTACCATAGTTATACTAAACCAAACTTATTAATACGAACCTATTAAGAATAGCCAACATTTTTTCAGGGGAGTGGAGGGCTTACGACTACTGCAACTCACATTTTTGTATACGTGTGAGTCATAAGAGAGCGAAGAATATGCATTTTGTAGGCAAAAAATTCCTCATGGGTGGGTATGTGACCCCAAAATCCCCCTTGGCTACGCCACTTATACGAACATACGTATACAGGGAAGTATAGGGAGAATGCTGTATTAATATATTAAAATATGCAGTAGTTACAAAAAACCCAGATATCACAAACTTGTCCAGAACACGTCTAGAAGACGTCATATAGACAAGCTGACATGTCCATTAAACATCCAGGATTCGCCCAATTCTCGTCCATTTTACGTCAATATGGCACTATAGGACGCCCATATGACGTCTTATGGACATGTATATGGACGTAATAATGGACGTGTTTGTCTATTTATAGACCGTTTACGGTCGAATCCTGGACATCAACAAAAACCATTTAATAATTTTTAGCTAATTGTATGTAATGATTAATTTAAATTTATCGTTACATCTTAATAACGAATTTTGTAAAAATATTCATAGCAATTTTTTTTAAACCAACCTTTAAGTACTTGCCCCGCTTCAGATTCGAACCCTGGATCGTGGTCTTCACAGCAGAGTGTGCTAACCACTATACGCAGCGGAACTTGCTCTGATGCGTCAAAATGCTGAAGTAAAGATTTTTTAGTTTCGGACTGGGAACTTAGAAAAGAATACGCAGCTATTCGTTTTTGGATGTTGAGTCGCTAGAGAATTTTCTTTTTTTTTTGCATGTGGATGAGTTTCTTTTTACACAATACCGCTTTGATGGGAAATAATAATACATAAAAAGTATTTTAAATTTCAAAAGTTCCTCGACAAAAAAAAAAAAAAAAAAAAAACTCTATAGAATGTAAAAAGTTTTTTAACTTTTTGGGGGTAAAATGTAATATCAATAAAAAAATAAAGTATAATAAATTCATGCGTCGTAAGTACAGTATTGAGTAAAATGGAAATCGATGACAAAAAAGTAACTTTTCCATATTTTGTCCATTTCTGAACTTATGCACACATCCAGTTTATGTCGGATCACTGACATAGTGTGGATCATCTGGAATACGTCCATTAATGGACTTATTCTGGATATTCTATAGGAAAAGTCTAGTTTTGGTCTATTCATGGACATATTCTGGATTTTCCAGATTATGTCCATAAATAGATGTCTTATGGATGTCTATGTATAGACATGGGTGTATTATGGATGAGTTGGACCAGAAATAGACATAAAATGGACAAGTGTGTTATCTGGGAACAAGTCTTTAAAAAGAATTACAGTCCTTTGGAAATTCAAATAAAAATAAATTAAGATATATATTTATTATTAATTTGTGCCATGTACGGGCCTCTCAATTGATCCTCTTTTTTAAAATTCCTACCTTCATCAAAGTTTTATTTATATAGCCTAGTATTTTAATGGTTTGATAGACGAAACCTTGGCTGCATTCGTAAACGCCTAACTAGTTACACTCGTGCAACGAGTTTCCATTTAAGACGTTCGTAAAGGAAACTGAGTGCATACAGTTTTAAACTGGAGCGTTCGTATACAAAACTGAGTGAGATTAGTTTCAAACGAAATAAACCGATCTGTGCTAAGGTTACCTCAGTTGTTTGGAAGATACACTTGCTGCACGTTGTTGTTGTTTTCAAATGGCGTCCGTTGTTCTGGAAAAGTATGTTGTTGTGAAAAGTATTTTACGTTTTCTAAAGCTGCAAATATTATTTTTTCGAGGAGGAAATTCATGCGTACGTTAGAAAATGCTACGAAGGTACATAATTTTTCAAAGGTAATCGTTTTCTTGTATTTTTCATTTTAGTAAATTCAAAAATGCATGTTTTAGTGTTGAGATTGAAGTTGATTTAATCCGTTATTACCGAAATTTGAATTCTCTGCAAAGACTTTGAAATTGAGTTGAAATTTCTAAATTTTGATTTGTGCACTTCAATTATGGCCACTCTTTCTTTTAAAAATCCTGTTGATTTTATATTGAGTATGTACTAAAAACTCTCCTCAGCAAAATTAACGCATTCGCGAATTGTAAACAAACACGTCTCCTATGTGACGAAACTAAATAAACTGAAGTTGTTCGTAAAGTCAAAGGAAACTGATAACCACTGACAGCACTAAACACACGCATTCCAGTTTTCTTACGAAAACTCGTGCAACGAGTTTATCGTTTACGAATGCAGCCCTTAACATCTAAAAGAACATCTCAGATAACACACTTGTCCATTTTATGTCTATTTCTGATCCAACTCATCCATAATACATCCATGTCTTAATGCGACCATATTTCTAAACAGTATTTTGGGGACAAATTAAGCATTGTCCTCGAATTCAAGGAAAACTTGGGGACATTAGAAAATATTTTTGAGGATTTATTCCAGGACACAAAATATTACCAGTATACCCATACTTTAAATCTTTGATACTGATTTTGATACATAAAAATGAACTCTAATAGCATTTTATATCAATTGTGTATTCTTATTTCTAATAAATTAATGTAAGTATTTCATTCATTTATAAATATTTATTTAAACCAGAAATATGAAAGAACCATCATGTTGAAATATTGCAATTTATTCAAAATTTAACTCTTGGAATAGTATTTGTATTTTTCAGAAGACTGATTTTTACATTAGATCATTTTGTGATAATTTTTCATGAAACTTTGTACACCCTCTAAAAAAGGTATTCGAGTGCAAGAAAATTTTCGTACGTCAATTTAATATTCAAAGCATGGTTCAGGAAACGTGATTAATCATTAAAAAAACTAAATCATTAACAAACGTTTTCAGATATCGAATTTCATTGTTTCTCTGAGTAGATGGCGCACTTAGTTGATTTATTTTTCTTATTTCTTCAGTTTTTTCTGAAAGAAATAAACTAAACGGAAACTTTCAGGGAAAAAAGTACAAATCTTTAAATTTGGGGACAAAGTATTTTTGGGGACAAAATGAGAAAAGATCTATATTTGGGGACTGTTCTCGAATTTCGAGGACGTATGGTCACCTTACCATGTCTATACACAGACATCCATAAGACATTTATTTATGGACATAATCTGGAAAATCCAGAATATGTCCATGGATAGACCAAAATTAGAATTGGAATATCCAGAATAAGTCCATTTATGGACGTATTCCAGATGATCCACACTATGTCAGGGCCCGTTCGAGAATTCACCGGTTGGTTATGTACCGGTGCTACCGGTTGCGGTCATTCTTCGGTTAAGTAACGTCACGATTGTCAACCAGTTTCGATCATCCTTAGCACATCCGATACCAAGGCAAGAAAACAAAAATAAATACTGGCAACCATGAAGCTCGGGAGGAGAAACATCGGCTTGTTATCCAAGTTGGACCAAGTACGCAGTATGAGAATTGCCGACGAAACTGCGGCTACCATTGATTGCGCCATCTATTGACGGCAGCGAAAAACAACATCGATTGCCGGTTTAAAGCTTCTTTAATTGGGATTTTTTCATTTATGCTGAAATTTCATGAAGTATACACTATCATTTGGATAAATAAATATGATAATTAATATACATATATAATAATTTTGTTTCTATATTACTTATAACATTTTACAAACGATGTAACATCAATTTGATAATTTAATAAATTAATTAATAATTTAAATAAATTCTCTTAAAAACTGCATGCTAACGATATAATAGATCAGTTTTTGACAAATATTTTTGGTAGCAATTAGCTAAAAATTTAAAAATATTTCCCGCCTTCTTTCAGGCTATAAATTCCTCTTATATACCCACTCTTCCACGTTATTTTATTTTATTTTATTTTATTTTTGTCTTAAAGTTGGTTTGTTAAAATAAAAAACAAAAACAAATATGGAAAAAGAAAAATATTTAAGGCCGTTTTTCTGCACCACCAGAGCCTGGTTATAACCAACAAGGGCCCCAGGAATTGATGAATTTGGGGGGGGGGGGATCTATGAAATTTGTTTTATTTTTCATAAAATTTGATATAAAGAAGGATGTTTCAGAACAAGATTTGAAATTGGGGGGCCCTGGGCAAAGTCCCGATTTGCCCGTGCGATAATAAGGACCTGAGTACCACAAAAAATGACATAAAAATCAATGTCTTTTCAGTATCAGTATAATTTTTCAGTACTACAAAAATTTTCATAAAAAAGCATAAAGGGAAAAAAATATTAATTCAATAAATACACTCATATTCAGTGATTGACTCTTTTGCATCAGTTTTGCAAGCTTTCACATATCAGAAAAAATCTAATATTTCATTAATTTTGAAAAATTTTGTATTTAAAAAAAAAAAAAAAAAAAACAGACTTTGAATTGAAAATATTTGTTTTTGTATAAGTTTTGCGGACTTATGCCAAAAATATCTATTCTGTATTGGTTTTGATAATTTTTGTAAAAAGAAAATTCTATATATTTATCAATTTCGCTGCCATTTGCGTATCTTATATATTATAAAATCCCCTCCCCAATCCTAATTAAAATAATAAACAGAAAAATATTATTCATAAAACTGTTACTATTTTTAAAAAAATGGACAATTTCAAAGTGTTATACTGCTGTTTCAATTTGATTATTGGGCAGTATTTTAAAGTGTTCACATTAGCGTTATACTACTACTAACATGTACAAAAGTTTTCTATTTGCATAGTGTTACTTTTTATGTTATACATTTATAAGGGGCCATATTAAAGAAATATTACGGTGATGCTGTATACAAAAAAAAAATTAAATAAAAAGTTAGTCCAATCTCATGTCTAAAAGTCATTTACAAATGTAATTTTATAACTTATCTGTATAGGTGCACCCATGGAGGGGGCAATGTGGCTAAAGCCCCCTTCACCTTAAGCTGGAGGATTTAGATCTGAAAAGCTTTGAAAATTGTCACAAATGAATTAAAATATTTTATATTTAAAAAATTGCCTGCAAATGTTCGAGAAGGATGTTGATTTTTAAATAAATATTTTCAGTTAGCGTAACACATGTACTACAATAATTTTTTACAGTAATGTTTACAATACAGTAATTTTTACTTTCCGAACATGTACCAAGTAGGGAAAGTATTGTAATCATGAAAAAATTCAACTTCAATATTTTGATGTATTTACACGTTTTGGGGGGTCTTCTGAATTCATTTATGCTGTTTTTACGAGATGTATGTATACATGTGTGTGTGTGTCTGTGTGTATGTGAGTGAACACGATAGCTCCTAAACGGATCATTCGATTGAGCTCAAATTGGACATATATGTTATAAACCACCGTCTCAAGACCGGTATTGATTTTGGTATATATATAGTACTTGTAGTTTTTCTACAGGACTACAACAAAGATTTCTTTTACATTATGGCCTATGGGGGGAAATTCTTGAAAGTGCGCTAGTGTTTAAGCGACGCATTCGATTGAGCTTCAATTTTCTATATATGTTAGAATGATTCATCTACTCTATGACAAGGTACGTTGACAGTGGGCTTGTGTTCTACGAGCACGATAATAATTATTAATCATTAAAATGCTCTGCTTACGTTTGGAGCTTTAAATAACGTTGGATTTTTCTTCCTGAGCGATACATTTCTTTTCCTAGCTTCGGGATATCCACTGTCACATCCAGGTGCAAAGCAGTGACTCGCTCCACCCATATTCTATCAAAATAATTTATTTTATAAAAAAAATATAGCTCGTTCACAATCAAACCAATGCTAAATCCCTATTGAAGCGGTGCGCTGCGCCCCCTGCCGGTGAAAATGGATCCTGGTCCGTTTTCCCGCCTGATCGCCCATTCCCGATGAGTCTCCTTAGAGCTTCATGCTGGCAACACTACGCTAATAACCGGAATAACCGGGCCTTCGCTATTAGTAACGGGCCTGCGCGTATATTTGGATGAGTCATCCAAAGAGGCCTACGGATGCTCGCGTCTTCCCGAATACATCAAGCAATTTTTAAGCTTTCCGATGCTTTGAAACGTTATTAAATGTAGTTTTAAGTAGTGATTGTGTTACTAATTCAAGTACGAACTCATTAACAGTTTCTTTACTATGATACACGCGGACATTAAAGTAAATAGATGCATGTAATTTGAAGGAAAAACAAAGTAGTGCTCACTCTCATGATTCATTATTTTAGCTTGAATTTTAATATACATGAAAAAATTAAGCTGACTTTTAGTATACATTAAAGTGAACGAATACACAAATGATACAGACATTTTTATGCATTTCTTTATACTGAATGTTTAAGTTTCACATTTTCAAAGCAGTTACAACCATTATTACTTTTAAAATAAATTTAACTAGTAGTTATTAAATTTTCATTTATTAAATATTGTTCGGTTAATATATTAACAAAATATATGACGAGGAGCTGAAATAGAATTTAAAATATTTGATATTTACAATTCACGTATACAAAATTTAAGTACTGATATACTATTTAATTTTTAATCTTTAGTAAGGCGTAGGTATCAGAAGAATTTTTGCTATAATTATAAGTACAACCTGTGCACTGCAAGTCCTTGGTATTTACATGAAAAATAATGTAAATTAATTTAACGAGAAACATTTAGAATGAATTACAAAATAAAGGGTGTTCCATAAATAGTAGTACGAACTTAAAGGGGAGATAATATATCAAAAGGATTAAGAATAACGTAACAGTGTATAATAAAACACGTTTGTTAACTGTTCTTATTTTGGTTAGTTCAAATGAGTTTATTTATCGAAAATTTTACCATTCGAAATGAAAATGATTTATAATTTTCAGTGTTAGTTCCATATACTTTTTCTTCTTCAAAGAAAAAATATAAATTTTAGAAAACCATACTAGGAAATACACCCTCCAAAAAAAGTATTCGAGCAAGAGAGAAATTTCCTATTTTAGATTTGCGAATAATAATTGAGTTTTTGAAAAACTCACAACCTGACAGAAATATGGAAAATCATATTTATACATAGCCTAATTCATATTCTATGATAAATAGTTTTTAATATACAAAACCAACGTAGGAAATTTCTCTCTTGCTCGAATACTTTTTGTGGAGGGTGTACCACTAATATTCCAACACCTTTTTTTTAAATTTTTATTAACTGGCGATTGAAAACAAATGTTTTCGTCCCTGCATTATTATATATTAGGGTTATAGCTTTAAAAAAAAAAAAAAACTGCTCCACGGACTTTGAATACAAATTAAGATAAACTAACAGCTCTAGGACTTGAAAAATTTCAAGATCCCTTTTTACAAGTTGCGCTAAACACTGTAGTAAACTAAAAACAAACGATCTCTGAATTAATTACTTTTTATTATAGCCATTATCTAAATGGAACTTTGAATTTGAGTATGATAAACGCTTATACAAAATATTAACTTCAATTTAAGTTTCTACATAAACATGTGCAAAAATTAATAATATATTTTACAGTACTTCTGCACTGAAACCAATATCACACCTTTAGTTGCATTTATAATAAATGATAAATGACATTTTCAACTGAAAGATTTAAACAGATAAGAATGTCTAACTAGTATTACAACGCACGCTTATTTACTAGAATAATAAACTACCCAAGTTAAACGATTTCAGATTAAAATGATTTATAAATGACACATGAATATTAATTCACAAAACATGCTTTATATTCAATAAATTTGTAGAATTTCTAAATACAAGTGTACACTTACCTTTACATTCAGAACTTAAAGTTCGAATTCTATGATTGAATTCGTTGATTTATTTCCATAAAAAAAAAAGCGCAATCTTCAAAAAATTATTACCTACATCTAAAACACCTTGTCATTAAATCATTATGACAAAACTATAACAAAATTGTTTTTTAATTATAAAATAAATTAACGTTTATAATCCCAAATCGCATACAATTGAACAGCGCAAATGTAAATATTAGGCCTCAATGTTTCACTCATTTCTTCCGGTGGCAACGAAGAAGCAGGCCCGGTTTCTAATAACGACGGCCCCGGAATAACCACCTCGCTAGCAGGGTCATTCTGGTTGCGCTCTGGTCACGTTGAGCAGATAACCGCTCGCTACATGACCAAAACGTTTTCGAACGCGGTTACTTCCAGAGCTCCGCCCTTTCGAACGCCTTTTCGAACGCTCTGGTCGTGCACCGGTGTTACCGGTGCACAACCGATGAATTCTCGAACGCGGCCTCAGTGATGCGACATAAAATGGATGTGTGTATAAGTCCAGAAATGGACAAAATATAGAAAAGTTACTTTTTTGTCATTGATTTTCATTTTACCCAATACTGTACTTACGACGCATGAATTTATTATACTTTATGTTTTTATTGATGTTACATTTTACCCCAAAAAAGTTTAAAAACATTTTAAATTCTAGAGTTTTTTTTTTTTTTTTTTTTTGTCGGGGAACTTTTGAAATTTAAAATACTTTTTATGTAATATTATTTCTTATAAAAGTGGTATTGTGTAAAAAGAAACTCATATACAAAAAAAAGAAAATTCTCTAGAGTCTCAACATCCAAAAACGAATAGCTGCATATCTTTTTCTAAGTTTCCAGTCAGGGTGCGAATTGAACATTTTCTCCAGCGGGGGACATTTGAAAGAAAACATTCTCCAGGAGGAGACATTTGAAAAGAAAAAAAAGGGGGGGAAGGTGTAGAATGCTCCACTCACATAATATATTATGTATTACATGACAAATGCAGTCGCCAACATGTCTGGGAAGGGACTTAATTTAAATAAAATTCGACCACCGATTTTCTATGCACAGCGATTCTCGTCTACCCTGAAATTTGGCTCGCAGCAGAGCACCGCTTGTTCGATCATTTCGCAGTCTTAATTTAAAACCTGACCCCAGTTGCTGAATGAGAAGTGGCATCAGGAATGTATATATCTATTTCAAAGGGATGTTTGAAACTTGCTCCTTTGTCTGTTAAACAAAAAGAATTTCGATTCTTAATACTTAAAATCGTTAGGTGCTGAATTTGTAAGGACAGAGACTAATTTTAGCATTTCTCCAGCAGTTGATAAATAGTATCCCTGGCAGGGATCCATTAATATTTCTCTAGCCAGGGATATTACACTCTACAGCCGGGGACAATCCCCGGCATCCCCCCCCCGTCAATTCGCACCCTGTATCCCAGCCCGAAAGTAAAAAATCTTTACTTCAACATTTTGACGCGTTAGAGCAAGTCCCGCTGCGTATACTGGCTATCGCACTGTGCTGTGAAGTCCATGATTAAGGGTTCGAATCTGAAGCGGGGAAAGTACTTACGGTTGATTAAAAATAGGTTCGCATATTTTACAAAATTCGTTTTTAAGATGTCACGATAAATTTAAATTAATCATTACAGAAATTTAGCAAAAAATTATTAATTGGTTTATTGATGCCCTAGTAGCAATGACTGCTTGTTTTCTGCTCGGTCGTTCATCAACTCATCGTTAACTCATCGACTCATCGAATTCAGCCATCGGCAAGTGCACTTTTGTTAATCTGCAATAGATGAATTTTTATTCATGGATAGAAGTGATCTAGACGAGCAGTTTCGCCGATGGGAAACCGAAAAACAGTATCTTATCCGAAACTGCAGCTCTATAGTCAACGGGCCTTGCAAGTGTCCAGAGGCGCCGACTTTACAAAATTTCTGTGGGTGCCCTAAAAGTCCGTGGGGGGGGGGGGGTAACAAAATGTTGAAAGTCGCACAAGGTGGTTTGTAATTTTTGATAAAGGATCGCTAAGTTTGGTGCCAAAACGTGACAATTTATTTTAAAGGGGGAGTACAGTTGGAATGTACTTGGCTAAGAGCTGGATTCTCCGCTCGTCGCTAATTTTTCGCAGTCGTTAACTCTGCCCCGCCTTGAGGTGGAGTTTTAGGGAGGAGCGTCAAGGGGTTCATGTGATTGGCTAAAAGACCTCACGATGGCCTCCGGAATCGTTAGCGCAGTCGGTAACCAAACAACTGGTTCTGCCCAGTCGGCAGCTAACCACCGACGATTTCGGAAACCACCGGCGGAGAATTCTTCCCTAAGATTGTAAAATAGTTTTAGTAGGTGATTTTAAGATAGATTTCGATTCCGAAGATGGGTTTTTATGGAACAAAGAAGAAAAATACGGCACACTCATGAATAACGATACACTTTCCAACCTTATGGAATCTTTTCCAACTACCCTTCAATCTTTTCCTATAATTATTTGCTTCCTTGCTCGTAACAACTCAATCATTTGACTTTTCGTGCACATTTTTACCAGTGGGAAATGGGTAATACAAATAGTCATTTTAGCTCCACATAAAATATCCAATATCTGAGGGTATAGATCGAAGAAACGATATCTGTCTCACGGTTTTGGTACACAAATTAAAATAAACTAACTGCACCAAGGATTCGAAAAAATTCATTATAATTCTTTACAAGCTGCACTACACACTGCAATAAATGCGAAAACTTTCATGAAACTTTCAGAAAAAAATCTTAAATGTGGAACTGCACAGCAAAATATTTCTAAGAGTGGCCATTCTGCAAAAAATTTTCGTTTATTCGGGTGTCTAGTAGAGCTTGTGAACCTACATCCTAAAAATTGTGAAGTGCTTGAGATAATTAGTTTTCTTTTTTGTATTTATATACCAAAATTGCGTGTTTTTTCCGAGCGCTGAAGGTGACATTCAAAGTTTAATTTAAATGAATAGTGTGAATTTTGGCATCCGATTATCTGTACTACGGTGAAGCAACGCTGGGCATAGAATCAAAGTCTCCACCGTTTTGTGTCTTAGTAACGATAACAGCAAAGCAGTTAAAATCAAGATTCTTTTTAAAGTAATGAAGTATTTCTGATGAAATACCCTTCTTTTAGAAAAATCTGCTTGTGCTGGAGTCACCTTAAATTTGTTTGCCTTACGCAAATTCTCTGTCAAAATTCGAGAATTCCTGGGCGCACACCCCCTTTGCCCTTGTAATAAGTCAGACCCGAAAGAGGTGTATTACACTATTTCACTTTTTTTTTTTACTTTTAGCTATAGAATTTTGATTGGTTTTAACTAATCATTATAAATTTCAAAGCAAAAGAAAAGTGTATTGGGGGGGAGGGGAAACATGCAACAATAATATCACAATCGGTCAAATTTCTTGTCATGCAAATGGAAATTTTGTATAAAAAGTGATTCAGTTTTCGAATGTAACAATTCACGATCAATGTTATTCTTGTTTAATCTATCTCATCCCTGTGTGAAATCCCCAGTTTTCAAAAAATGTTATTCATGGTATTGTTTCTCAGCTCATTCATTTCCTGTATTTTTTTTTTTTTTTTTTTTTTTACATTTTTGTACCCCTGTAAACAGCTGCAGCTAAGCCTTGACTATTTTCTTTTCTTTTTTTCCCCAACAAATTAAAAAATTACAAACATTATACCTTTAAAATTAAACTAGATAATTTCCTCAGAATGAATTAATGCAACGTTTTCTATGTTGAAATGTGTGTAGGACCACATAAAAAAGATTGGTAACTATTTAAATGCAAACAGAAAAATAATGCAGAACAAAAAAAGTTGTTTATCTTAGAGTTAATAATTATTCAAAAAGTATTTTTAATTGAAGGCCATATAACATCCAGGCATGATTTTGAGCATCCTCCTGAAGTAGAGCTATTTTACCCTCTACCCTTATGTGTTCAAATTTGCAAAATTACGAGAGACATACATTTCAGTAATGTGTGTTCATGCGCCCATGATTTCAGTATAATTTTACAAAAACAGCATTGGGCTAGATCAAAGCAAATAGTACCTAATTCCGCTTTGTTAAACAAGAACGAAAATTGAACAAAATATTAGCAGAAAATGAAACAGAAGGCATCTCGAAATGTTAGTGTAGACGACAGTCTGTTCCATCCTTTTCAATAAATAACTGAGCACTAAAAATCTTTCAAAAATAAGAAAAGGAAATTGAGACTTTAGAAGAAAGTGACAAACCTTTATACCTTAGAAGCCTCGCCTCAGTCTCATTCAATTAACACCAAAGCGCCGACACTTTTTGATGAATGGGCATCTTTTTTTGTTCCAGAGACATACAAAGTGTTGTATATTAGGTGCTTGTAAACAGACAGATCTTGATGTTCTCTATTTACAATAAAAACAATTAAACCTACTCACTTCGGAATCCTGAAGTAATATTATTAGAACTATCTCAAAACATTTCCATAATGGGAATGTCTTTCACCTAACTCCTGTGTTATCTTTCCCGCGTGAACTTCTGATTGTAGCCAGCGGCTTTGTCTCAAATTCTCCGTTTTCCGGTACTCTTGGGCTAACATAGTAACATAGTATCATTGTATTCATGCATTTTCCCATGGAAAATGAGGATTCTGGGATGAGGTCTGTTTGTGTGGGTCAGAAAGGGGGGGGGCACAGTGGGCAAAGGCATTGCCTGTGGGGCTGTAGGGAGTCGCACAGGCTGTAGGGAGTCGCATTGTGAAAAAGCTTTGAATTTTAGAAAGACATTGTTTCCGTGGGCGCCAGATAGGAAGGCAAGTGGCAGTGGGGGATTGAGATTTGAGCCCGTCTAGTATAGTAAACATTTTTACAGCATACTGAACTTCTAAGTATTATTTTCGTGCTAAAATGTCTGAAAGTTAAGATGACCCCCATACACCTCTAAATTAGTACTCTTATGAGAAACTATTATAATAATTATTATTATTTTAAGTAGACAAAAATATTACCTGTTTGGATTCCTTTTTTTTTCCATGCACTTTTTAAAATTTTAGAGTATGTGCTAAGTTACTACTTATTGGAATTTTATTATAATTACTCCAGTTCCGAGGCACATAAGGGTGTATGCCGAAGAAACAAAATCTGCATAACGGTCTTAATACACAAATTAAAGTAGACT
Organism: Cheiracanthium punctorium; assembly: GCA_038373885.1. Taxonomy (NCBI): domain Eukaryota; kingdom Metazoa; phylum Arthropoda; class Arachnida; order Araneae; family Cheiracanthiidae; genus Cheiracanthium; species Cheiracanthium punctorium. The sequence continues at coordinate 44,007 of JAWZYV010011670.1, forward strand.
ATCGCACCAAGGATTCTAAAAATTTAGGATGATTCTTTATAAGCTGCACTACATACCGAAATAAAGAATAACACTTCTTTAAAATTTTCGATTTTTAAGAATTTTTTCTAAAAGTTTCGTAAATGATACAGGTTTATTGTTTATTTCAGTGTATAGTGCAGTTTCTAAAACATACATCCTAAAAATTTGAAATATTTGACATAATTAATTTTTTTGAATCTATGTACCAAAATTTCAAGTTTTTTTTTTTTTTTTTTTTTTTTTTTTTCCCCCGAACTACAGCGATAAGCTGAAAGTAGCTGTCATTCAGTTGCCTTTAAACAGGGTTTAATTTCTATCCAAAAAAGTGCAAGAGCCCTGATTTTTTGTATTGCAATTTACAATATTAATTACCTAATTTAAGGTATTATTAAGTTAATTTTTGTTACCTCTGTATTAGTTTGCGATGTAATAAAATTAATATCAACAGAAACAATTACGATGGTAATTAAAAATTTAAATTTAGTGTAAAATTTCCCCGAGAAAAAAGAAGTAGTGGAGCTGTGCTCCCTCCCATGCAAATTAAGCACTTCCTTTAAATACATGCAAGTATTTAGCAACCACAAAAACTTTTCTGTGGGTGCTTGAGATCTGACATACTACATAAAAAAAACAACTGTCCCTCACTAAAATTTTATTTTCGAATTATGCAGTAGCAAAGCACTCGTCGTCATCAGTGGCGTGACTATACCGTTAGGGCCAGTAATGAATTCATTGGATAGGGTCCTTCATCATTGTACAGAATCTCAACCAACATGTTGCAGTTCACTTTTTCTAGCTTTCTATTTGGGAAAGGCTCCCCCTCCGTCCGGGGGACCGTGGCTTTTGCCCGTTCTACCGCCCTATAGTTACGCCAGTGATTGTCTCATCGAAGTTTCTCATACGCATCTAAATTATAAAGGACATGGGTGCTCATATAGGGAAGTAGGTGGGGGCTCGGGTCCCTCCCTCTAGCCGTCGGTATAGTGAACATTTTTATATTAGCTAACCTTTTTTTCACTATTTCAGTACTAAAATGTTTGAAAGCGCGATTGCCGATGACCTTACAAATGCCAGAAATAACCCCTCCCCCCCCTCGTCTTTAAGTACTCATATGGACGTCCATGCCGAAGCACCCACATACATTTGGCCTCATTAAAGATTTTCTTTTAAACTTTTAAAATATCACACAACTAATAAGCAAATAAAACATTTTAGTACTGAAATAATGCAAAAAGTTCCGTATGCTTTAGAAATATTCATATTACGTAATGGCATAATTGGGGCGGGGGAGGTGAAACCCTCCTTGAGTGTACATCACTGTGTTGGGGTTATCAGACGATTGCTGGTGCTCAGCATTCAACGTAATTTTTTTTACAAGCCCGAAGCACCCACATAAACGCCTTTTCCTAGCTCTTTCTGGGAAATTCAAATTATGACTTGGCACTAAAATTTCTGTGGGTGCGGAGCACCCACAGAATTTTTTCAGTGGGTGCTTGAGCCCCGGAGCACCCACGTAGTCGGCGCCACTGCAAGTGTCCCCAGTAGTTTACACTTTACCCAAATTCCTATAAATATTTGCGTAATTTAGATCTGCCTTTGCATAATCTAAGGTAAATTTTGAACAATTCTTGAATTAATCGCATAATTTGCTTCAAATTTCTTGTACTGGGGTTGGGAGGGGTATCCCCCCCCCTTGCCCCCTCCCACAAAATTTAAATTTGAAAAGAAATATTTACAAAAAAAAAATATAAGTATTTATTATATAAAAATCGTTTGTAATATTTAAATAATTTTTAAAAAAAGTGTTTAAATAAAAGAAAAGAAAATCTATTTGAGCGTCAGCTGCATTATAAGAAAAACGGAAACTTCCAACTACAATGAGCAACTCTTTTGAAACCTCTTTAATGTAAACAGCAAGAAGAGAAATCAGTTAATTTTTAAAAGTTATCCAAGAAATATGAAAGTTAAAATCACACTAAAATTCCTATTGGCAATATTGTTTTTTAATTATTAATTATGAATGTTGTTGCTACTTACATACATTGGTAAAAAGTGAAATTAATTTCTTACCAATCGAATAATTTGACTATTATTAATAATAGCTGAACAACACTTTGTCAAAATTTCACCCTAAGTCCCAATCTGAGACTAAAATAACCGCTACTTCACACTTTGCCTTTTACATGACAAGATTCGATGGTCTAGGGGTAGCGCGCTTATCTCGTAATTAGAACGCTCAGTGTTCGGGCCCGGGAGAAGAAGATTTTTTTTTTTTTCAGAAAAACGGAAATTTAGCATACAAAAAACGAAAATATAATAAACAGAACGGACATTTTTTGAAAATTTTGCTGCCAGTCGTTTATTTTTTATTAACAAATATATTTTAAACAGTTTATCGGTTTCTTTTCGTTATTTCATCGGTGTCATCGGCAGTGCCGGATTAACAATATAGCAGAAGTAGCAAATGCTACGGGCCCCGCGCTTTTGGGGGCCCCGCGCCTTTACCTGAAAGTTTTCGTTCTCTCCCCCTCTAGATCTAGCTTTTTCAACTTTTTCCAACAAGGTAGAAAAGTGTTTAAAATTTCGATTCGTCTGTCATTGATCTAACTCGCGTAAATATGCATTGATTTCTACGAAATTTATATATGTTATCCATATCTACAGTAGCACTCACTTCTTGAGGTGCACTCAAAATATTCTAAATACATTGCGCTCTGTGGGAAGTTATTCTTTAAAGCGTATCATCCTACTATATAGTCGCGATGAACCCTGACTTCAAGATAAAACTTTTTTCGCCATTACTGCAAAAAAGATTACAATGTCAAGGGCAAAAGCCTAATAACTTCTACACCGTTTGTACGATCCGCTTGAAAATTTTCACAACTATGTAAAAAAATATAGAAAACAATCTGTCAATTTTAAAAAACGGAAAATCCAACCGTTTCCTCATTTTAAAGTGATTTTTCGCTATTTTCAGCATCATTTCGTTTCCGAGAGTCAAAAAAGGTGAATCATTTGCGTGACAAAATTACCTAATTCAAGTGAAAATACGTCATACGATTGGGGGATTCCAATACGTTTAAAATAATTTTTCCAAATTACACAGTTTGTTATTATCTTTTTCCCCACAAATAAATCTTCTGCTGGATATTCGAATTTTTGTGCACACAAAACGAAAGATTTCGACTTATAAAAGTTTCCGCGCGTTTCCAGATGAGCATGAAATTCGATTTGGGTTGTAATGAAAATTGAATATGAACTTATTTATTTTAGATGGATGAAAATTAAATATATTGAATGAAAGACATATTTTCGTAAAATGTTTTTTTCTAGCGCCCGTTGAAATTGCCTCCACTTTGACACCACAATTGCCTCCACTTTGAAAAGCTTTGACTTCTGCATAGTTAACAGTTTTTCTGAGGGAGCACTCAAAATAATTTCAATACAATACGGTCAATGGCAGTTTAGAGACAGGCATCTATTTTAAGCATATAATATTATCCTACAATATGATTACCTAATAATCCAACGACGATGTTGGCGACTTTTGCGCTAAATTGCCATGCGAAAAAAATACTCTTGAAAAATGAGCCGAACTTGGCGATAAATCGAAAAATGTATTTACGTATTATCCCGGTGGTCATTAACGCCAAACTATTTTTTCCTCAAATTTGCTGCAAACTTTTGTCAATCGTATTCCGAACCATCAATAATTTCATGTGTCCGGCATTTATCTTGGCGAAAAAGTTGCTTGTCTTGGCGGATCGCCGGGATAATATGTATACCTAGAAAATGTCTAATGTGATTATATTAAGCTATGACGATTTATTTGGAATTTTGAAAATTCGTTACTCGCACTCTAATTAACCGATTTATTGTATTGTGTTTTGTTAAGGAATGGATAAGAGCTATCTGCCTAGGAGTAGGAGGAGGTCTCCGGCCGACGAAAATCCGTTAATGCATTAGAACCCAAAGCGGGTTAACGGATTTACACGGAACAAAATTGCAAACTTTGATTCTTTAGCGCGTGGAAAATTAATTTTAGGCTGCTAACTCTCAAAAGAATAAGTTTCTCGCTCTCTGTGTTCGTCGGATACAGTTATGTTGTATTAAAGGAATATTTATACATTACCAGCTAACTTACCAGCAAGTTTAAGATGATTTCAGTTATTTGTCTATTCTGATGTCCAGCCCCATCCAGTGTTCTAACTGCTGTAGATATACATCGATTTGTGTGAAATTTATGTTTTATTAAGTACAGCGCCATGTACCTTATTGAAAATGATGTAAGTAGCATTTATAGTTCTTTTACAGGAAAAAAAAAATATCCAATGTATTGCACTCTATAGACAGTCATTCTTGAAAAAGTATTTTAGAGATATTCGATTTTTGAAAGAAAACAAAGTTGGCATATATATTACTAAGGCTCTCAAAATAATGCTCTCCATTGAGAATAACATCCGTATTATTATTTAATAGTTCTTCAACATGAGGACTCACAAGAATTCCAATGCATTACAGTCTGTGGCATTTGAAAGGCACTAATACATTTCTAGCACAAGACAATGAGTACAAAATTTTTATATTCTTCAGTTAAACGTTAAAAAAAAATTAATGGTCTTTTACAGGCTCTCATAAAATTGCATTTATAGTGATAATACAACATTTTCTTATCTACGAAATCTCGCTAGTTTTAAGGAAAACACAACGCAGATTTTTCGCAAAAATATTTTTGTATTGGAAGGTGTTTTATAATCTATGAGCTTGGCATGATTTATCTTCCTACCTTTTTTAAGGCAACAGATAAATATTGTAATTCTTTTTTTTTCTTTCGTTCTTTTTTTTTTTTTTTTGGATAAGACAATTTCTGAAGCTCTATATAGTGGAACTGTAAATTAGTTGTAGGCAATTCATTGAATGAATAGATATATATATATAATGTGGCTGTTGCATGCCTGCATTATTTAGTCAACTCATTGCCTAGAGGAAACTGGGTGAGAATTCTAAAGTCAGCAGTAAGACACACAAGAGTATATTTAACAATACTGTGGAACAAAAACGCAGTGCTTAGAAAAAAATTTCAGGGAGCATCCAAAAGGTGGGAAAGGCAGAATTTTAAATAAAAGAAAGACAGTAAGAAAGGCATTATCATTATCTTCTTGTTGACACAAAGCGAAACTCGGACAAACGGAGGAGGGGGTATCCAGATCCTTGCACCACTTACCAATGCTGCAAGGTGCCAATGGTGCCACCTACCAATGGTGGCCTTTAGAAAAAGTATTCCTTACCAATAATGTCAAATGTTTGTCTTTATTTGAAGAATAAATCCAGAAATAAACAAAATATAGAAAGAAAACTAAGTGCGGAAACAAAAGAACAGACTAAGGTTCTTTTCAAAGGCGGATTAAAGGGAGGGGGTCGGAGGAGGCGACCGCCCCTCCCGAGAAAAATGAAATAAATGTAAACAATCCTTTTTTACTTCCATAAAATGGATATGTATGTGAATCTTCCATCCAAGCCTCCACCACAAAATTGTATTAATCTGTCAGTGGGCCGGATTATTCATTAGGCTGTAGCCTATCTGACCCGATCATTTCAAGGACTTTTCAGTAACAAGTCGAATGAATTTTTTAATGAAGTTGTAATCAAACTTATCAAAATGACTCAATATAACGAAAATATTTGTGGCTATTTCTGAAGATGTTCTCTGAAAAGCGAGTTGACCTTCTACATTTCCCCGACAGCTGAGATCCATAGGATTAGGATTGTAGGAAAAACGCGCCCCATAATAAAGATATTCACCCACGAAACAATAATTTTTATTTAAATATTGGACATAAACTTATTTTGTTTTGCAGTAAATATGAGGATGGTATTTTAAACGGATGTAGGCAGGCCCAAAGTTCTTTTGTTTTAGAGTAAAGGTGGGTGGCTGTGGCAAAATTCGAAGGTGTACTAGGGTGTAAGCCATGTTAGAAGGCTTTTGGTAGTTGGCTTGCTTTGTTTTTTATTTAATTATTTATTTTACATTTTACAATATTTAAGCAAAGGCGAATTATTTTTTGAAACAATAATAATATATAGATTGTAAGTCATTATTTTAATAATTGGGGCATCCACAATTACGATAAATTATCTTATTAATGACGAAAATTAACCACGTTAAATATAAAAGAATTGATTTTGGCCGGTCGAAACCACAGGTCAAGGACTCGAATGCCAGTACATTCGTTCAAATAAAATAATTAGAACCGAGAGGATCTTCGCACAAAGACAAGACGGTCGGGGTATCCGAGAAGCCATAACCCCAGGCAAACTGAAAACAAAGAGAATTTTCGGATACTCTTGATCCACAAAGGAACTCACAAATTTGATCTTAAGATTATTATATCTTGCAAAAACATTTGAACGTAATACGTAATACGATAATGAATGCTTTATCCGAATTTTTTATTATTTATTATACAGATTATTCTATTTAGAAAAGATACAATCCTCTTAAGATTTTTTTTAACAAAATATTTTATATCATTTTAACGAGGATAATTTGAAAAGTAATGCACATATGCTTGTAGAACACAAACTAAATGAACTTTAGAAGTGTTCCAAGCGGTATGTGGAAGTAACAGTCCCCCTGTACAAGCATGTGCAGTTTAAATGCCTTCCATTCATGCACTGTATTTTGAATAGTGGAGATATTATTGTGCTAGATCTATCTATCCTCAGTTTGATTTCTTATGAATTAACCCATTAAATAAATTAAAAGAAGTTAAAAATATGTAGCCTATTATTACAAAAGACCGCCCAGATAATGGAGTAATTTTACAAGCATGCATTTCTACAGGGAAAAAAATAGTGTTTAAAGGCACAGTTTAAAATACATATTGATTTCGAAGGTTCTAAAAATTTTACAGAAACAATTATTATTTTATGTGTGTAAACTTGTCTAGTTATAGGTTTGCGTATGGGAAAGGTGGGATGTGTTAGAAATTCCATGAACATTCACATTCATTAGAAAAACCCGAGTTGTACGCATAAATAACTTTAAGCATCGTCAGTCTTACTATCTATCTAGTCCCCTCCCTCCCTCCCCCCCCCGAAAAAAACCTTTATTTTGACGGGCATTTTTTCCGCGTACCAATTTAATTGGAGAAATTGTTTTGTCTAGTGTTAACTCAAATTTGCTGATTTTGAATCAAGAAAATTCGTAAAAGTTGTGTTTTTTTTATTATAGCACAAAACCTAGAGATTAGCTCACCCACGCTGGAGGAAGGGCTGGGATAACATCTCGCTAATATAACACGTGGGACCTTTTAGTTTTGTTTACATCTAATTAGCATTAGTAATCCCATTAACTAACTAATTAGCATTAAACATAAATTATAATATAATTAGCACTTTATTTTCTCATTTAATTTAGCTCTACTACTTTAATGAGAGTGTGAACTCCTCCCCTCAAAAAAAAAAAAAAAATATGGGTGTGTCACTGAACAGGGGCCCCTTGGTAAAATTTGCTACGGGCCCAGCGTTGTCTTAATCCGGCACTGGTCATCGGGAAACGATGATCGGCTTTATGGTCCCCCGAGCGGACATTTTGTACCAGTTGCCGATGAAATTTCCCCTTTTTTGGATGAAAAGCCGTGATCGGCCATTCCTCCTTCTCCTCGGATTTAACTCACCCGCCTCTGATCGACCGATGAGTTATTGCTACTAGGGTGTCCAGTATTCGACCGTAAAAGGTCTATAAATAGACAAACACGTCCATTATTACATCCATATGCATGTCCATAAGACGTCATATGGGCGTCCTATAGTGCCATATTGACGTAAAATGGGCGAGAATTGGACGAATCCTGGATGTTTAATGGATATGTCAGCTTGTCTATATGACGTCTTCTAGGCGTGTTCTGGACAAGTTTGTGCTATCTGGGATTTAACAAACAACTGTTGAAGAAGCAGAACATTTTACTCTATTATTTATAGAGGTAGGAATTAAAAAAAAAAGAGGACCAATTGAGAGGCCTGCATGTAGAAGAAGAGCCTAAAACACCATTAACCAACAAACTATTTTTAATTTTTTTTTCAGTATGTGTAGGGATGAAGAACGTTTCAAATTGTTTATAGATAAAGATACATTCTGTTTAAACAAACAAACAAAAAAAATCTGATGTGTCCAACACATGACTTCCTTGCACGTCCATTAGATCAAAAATATTTTCGACGCACTTCCTCTAAATTTTTTTGTTTGAAAGAGATAAAATATCAATAATAGTAAGGTTTAGCGATTTCTAGCCAAATATTTCGATATCGCCAAGCTGAGTTCAATTTAAAAGATTTCCTTCTGACACTTTATTTGGCGATATTTCACCAAAAGCCGACAAACTTGAGATAGTCAGCGAGATTTTGGGGATAGCCAAAGTAGTCATTGACCACAGACTTTCAATGAATTGAATGCATCTATACACCTCAATGTATTTAAAGTCATTTGGCTCACCATGTAAATAAATTCTCAGTCGATTGCTGTCAAAAAAGATATTGAAAACAGTTAGATATTACAATAGTTCTAAATACAAAGTTAAAAAATCTACGGGTTAAAGTTTTAGAGTTATACAAAATAGGAAATAATTTTTGGCGCCAAATTTGGCGATATTTCGGCGAAACTCGTCAATGTCGACGACATTTGGCGAGATTTTAAGCAAAAAACAAACAATGACAGATTATCGCCAAATTTGGCGATATTTCGCCAAAACTCGCCAAGAACGATGACAAATGGCGATACTTTGGGCATGGACCAAATGACTGACTATCGCCAAATTTGGCGATATTTCGCCAAAACTCGCCAAGATCGAGGACAGACGGCGAGATTTTGGGTATGTACCAAACAATGACTGTCTACAGTTGTATTATAATGAAGATGTCCATGGACATTAAGGTACTGAAATTCTTTTCGGTGGTCCTGTAAATAAACTCTCAAGTAGATTGGAACCAAAAATCGAGATGCACAACTAGATGTTACAACATTCTTATATATGAAATTTCATAATAGTTTTTGAGATTTGAGAGTTAAATATGCACACACGTACACCAAAGTCGCCAAGCTTGGTGACTTTTGGCATAGTTCTTGAGGGAGGCACGTGACCGTGGTCGGACCATTACCTAACTTATGTGGTAGGACGGTATTATGCTAGAAATGGATGAATGCCCCTAAAATTGCTATTGACCGTAATGTATTGGAAATCTTTTGAGTGTTCTGTAGCAGAACTATAAATGATAAAGACAGTTTTTTTAATGGAGAAATTCATTTTCTAACTCTTTACAGCATATATCACTTCTGAGTCGTTTGAAATAGCCCAATACCTCTAAAAAACGCTTTGATGAATTTCGGCCCATAGAGCGTAATGTATTTCGAATCTTTTGGGCGGTCCTGTAGATAAACTATTCAGTCGAATGGAACCGAAAGGGGAGGTGCACAACTAGATGTTACAACAATCCTAAATATAAAGTTTCAACATTCAACGCCTAACAGTTTTTGAGATATGCGAGTTTAATGAATTTCGGCCCATTGAGTGTAATGTATTTCGAATGTTTTGGGCAGTCCTGTACATAAACTATCCATTCGATTGCCACCAAAAGGGGAGGTGCACAACTAGATCATAGAACAATCCTAAATATCAAATCTCAACATTCTACGACCAATAGTTTTTGAGATATGCGAGTTACATACATACGTACGTACGTACGTACGTACAGACGGCATGGAAAAACTGGCCACAGTAGACTCGCCACTGGTCAAAATGAGTTGCAGACGCGTTAATATGATCGTGCATGCTAGCCTACGATGAGATGCATCGAAAAAAGTTTTTAAATTAAATTTAGAGGTAGTCAAAATCGGTTTTTATGTCGAAATTTGGTCCCCAAAATTTTTCGGGATCACATTACTTCCTTATACTACGTACAAGGAAGTAAAAATCAAGCATTTATGACAGTTTTAATGCCTATTTAATTGTATGAACTGGCCCTTTAAATCGCTCTGAGGCGTTCATGACACCAGCAACACGGTGGAGAGAATGCCAAATACCTTAAATTTGCAGTTTCCTATGTTCTCAGTTTCGTCTGGATGCCACAAGGAAGATCGAAGTTAGGATGCTTTTTTTTAACTCTTTAGATATACTTAAAAAAAGTAACTATGATTATTCTTAGTAAGTCTTCAGTTAATTTCGCATTCTAATTTTATTTATATAAATATTTTTAAAAGTTTGGGATATTCATAATTTTAGCATAAAACAACTCATCAAATCGTTATCGACCGCCGGCTAACGTATATAATCGATTCCTCACGGTCCATCGTACTTTTCTGCAGTTAACGCGGCTCTGCTGTCATTCGTTTGTATTTGCTGCTGCTGTTGGAAAAATTTGGGTGGGGCATACCTGTTTTCTGTGACTTTAAAGAGATATTTTAGCTTGCTGATAACTCGAGATGGAAGAGAACAAAAATTCATCTAATGAAGTGAAGGAGGATGATAAAAATAACGTCGAGGCGAATAACAAAGATGAAAAGCCGCTGCAAGATGGTAAGGAAGCTACGGAGGAGCAGGCGCCACCGACCAAAGAGATGAAAGCTGTGGTATTAACTTGCTTTGGTGGCTTAAAAGCTGTTAAAATCCAAAACAAGCCAGAACCCACATTATCAGAAGGCGAAGTTCTCATCAAAGTTAAAGCGTGGTATGTAGTCTTTAAACTTTATTTTGCCGGCATGTATTTTACACCCCCTCCCAATAGTGGCATTTACCTCCCTCTTTCTAAATTTTAAATTCTGCGATTGTTATTCACTTTAATACTATATGTATTTGCTAATGTTGTGTGCGTGCAAAAAAAATTTTCTTTTTATTAATGGTTTTTTAGTCCTTTTTTTTTTTTTTTTCATTGAAGCGAGTTTTCATTTAAAGGGGCGTTGAAGTCTGACGGATGACTCATCCATGTTTGAGATTCTAGTTGTTTCAACTTAAAGAAATTGATTTTGGTAAATTATTCGACCATTAGGCGTCTTTGATTTTATGTCCTTAGATCTTGTTGTTGAGTTTATAAAGCAGTATTAATTAAAATACTCCTCAACCTGTCGGAAAATTTTCTTGTGGATTTAGTTTTAAAAATGTTGTGCAAGATCCTCATGCAACGCCATTGTCGATTATTGAAAATAATGTAGATAGTTATTTGGAGGTCTGCGTCACGTAGACTTAATATTACGTTTCCATGCGACTGATTGGCTACGTATATGCGACTGATTGGCTACTTAAGTTTGGCTACCTATTTCTAATTGAACTTTTACTCCAAGCATTTTTTCACCCCCCTCTTCTCTTTTAAAATAAAAAGTACGACTCTGATAAACTGTAAAAATCTTTTAATCGCAAGCAAAGCTGAAATGAAAGCATTTACTATACTAGTCCTAGTTGATTTTCTGCAAATTACAAAGATGAACCTCAAAGCTTAAAGTTTCCCGAGAAGTAATGGGTGAATTTCTTTTTCAATGCCATGTTATCTTTAGAAAAATTCATCTTGCAGAAGCTTATGTACATGTAATTTTTGAAGAGTTTGGGGCCAGGGGCATAGTTCAATTATATAAAGTTGATGTGTACTGTAGGAGTGACTGCAGATGGTGCTTATTTAGCAGATCAACAAACTAATCGGATTAAATAGCACTAATCTGAAAGGACATATGCGATTTTCCAGAAAAATAAAATTGTTGCAGTTTTTACTTAAAGCCTTTAAACTGAATGGCAGGAAAAAATGGGAAAATAATTGTGAACTAATTAAGCTATTGAACTAGAAATGATTTTCTTAAAGAAAGTTTCATCTATTACAATATACATTGCAGTGGAACCGGTCTAATTTGATCACATTCAGGAGGAGCAAAACTAAGCAACTTGAAGTGTGATGGTGGTTGAATATTCACCCCCCCCCCCTCTTGGTTACAACCGTAAGGGGGAGGCAAGTTAATGTTAAAAAATGACTTCCGTTTGAAATCATTTCATTTTCATTAAATTGAGCATTAGAGGGAGAAACATAGTATTTGTAAGTAATAGATATTAGGCTAATATATACCCAAAAGCAAAAAGTGCGGCATACGTTGCAGAACACTTAATCTTTCAAAAAGAATAAAGTGATACGTTCTGCAGAATAATTAGAGAAGTGCCCTTCACACATCTCGCCTCTCTTCGCTTTTCATATCTATTTTGCATTTTAGTGATCTGCCAGATTTGGATAAAATGAAATTGTTTGAAGACATGCTGAAGAACACGGGCTATAATTCTGCTCCTGGGAATATGTGTTAAAGCACAGTATATACCACAATAATAAATATTTCATGAAACTAAGTGTTCTCTTCATTTTTCGACGATCAGTCTTAAAACTGTGTAAAAATGCCCAGTTTTTCTAAAACCCTGCACCTCATCCTGGGGGAAAATATCCCAGCTGTACCAATTTAAATATTTACTTCCATGATTGTCTTGTGTAAGACCTCAAACTGTATAACCTCGAGGAACTATTTAGAATCGCTCAAATTGTGAATAGGATGTTAAATTGTGTTGCAGAGTTTACAAATTTCAGACAACTTTTAATCTATGACATTGCGTTCTGATCCCAGTAGTAGAGTAATTTTGTGCAGTAGTTTTCAAACGGAGTAATATTGGAACATACTATGTTGAAAAACTCGCTTGCAACAGAGCTCATTAAAGTTAATTTGAGATGTTGGGATTATTTTTAGCTAATTGGTATTTCAGATATTTTCTGGAGCTATTTTGCTAATGATGTAACTTTAGTGCAAGAGCTTGCGAAGTTGCTAGAATTTAACTTAAAAAAGTATATTTAATGTATAATATACTGCCAAAAATCTTCCAAACTGGGCAACTTTTTGCATGATTTTTGGGAATACATAAGACCGTTGTCAAACCAATAACAAATACTATGTATATTACGTTAATTGGCATTTTCCAACTTGGGCGACATTTGAATTTTGCTGTATTTTAAAAAATGAAAGTTTCCTTTAGGGATGTAACAAATATTCGGCCTATTTGGCTGTTTTGCCAAATATTGAGTTGGTTGAGTATTTGGTAAGCCAAATACTGAACAGGTATTTGGGCAAATATTGCCACATTCAGCTCAATAATTTCAGAACAAAGAAATATTTTTAACATGTATTTTTAAATGCATTTACAAATAATATTGCATAGTTATATACTTCAATATGTTAATTTCATATAAAATATCCTAAGTTGAATTTTAAGCTGTATGAAACATAATCAAATGTATTAATATTACAAAAATGCAGACTTTTGTACTTGGTGACACTATTTGACTTGGTTTTCTACATCTGTATGATGTGGGTACACGAGGAATTGTTTCAGATCCTCAATTAAACATAATTTTGAAAAGCTGCTTCATATGTTTGCCTAGAGGCTGTAAAACCCAAAGCATGATATAGTTACCAGATCAATCACATTTACCATAGCATATTTATTAAATTATGAATCTCAAAATACAATTATGCTGATATTGGCATTTTAGAATTTTTAGTTTTACAGATAATATACTTTGTTTTTATAAGTACCTACAAATAATATAAAATGAATTTTAAATAATCCTTATTTAATTACAAATTTGAAAGTGACATTTTAATCAAAATTAAACTGAAAACTTAAAAATCTAAATTTGGCTGCCAAATATTTGGCTGAGCTATTGGCCAAATATTCAGTATTCGGCCAAATCGCTATTCGCTACCTCTAGTTTCCTTTAGTTATTATGGCTGCTGAAGAATGATAGTGCTCGGAAATTGCCAAGGGTAGCCTGCACTTTGACAAAATTTGGTATTATAAAAATTTAAAGTATTTTGTTTAAAGCTTTTTAACCAAATTCTATTTCTAACGCAATTAAACGCATCATGTCAAAATGACACCATTCTCAGTTGATATTTAACATGAATTGGTGAAAAAAGAAATGCATTTTACTTTTCTACAGCATCTGATAATATAGTTGGAAGTTCATTTTACTCGTGGTGCAATTTTTTGTCAACTTGTTAACCCAATGAGGATTTTAAATGAATTTTTACATTAGTGACATCAAAATGATGTCGGTCTTACTTGAATTATTGAAAGAAATAAACTTAACTTTTTAACTATGATCACTAATGTGCTAAAATTGGTTTGAGTAGCCTTCTATCCTGAAAATTGTAAAAAGATCTTGAAAAATTAGGGAAAGGTGGACTTTCTGATATTAAGTTATTCTGCTATTTGAGAAGACAAATCCAATAAACCAGAGATCATTAAAATCTATCCAGCTGTTCTTGAGTAATATATGGTGTAACTAACCCAACATTGTTGTACACCTTATAATATAATTTTTATTTTGAGTTGGTGCAACCTGGAATTGTGGTGGACAGGACTTTTCTTATTTAGATTATGCATTAGCATAAATGATAATCATTTAACTTTGATTGTCATTAAAACAGCTCTCCATACATTTTGATGCATAATTCTTGTCCAATTGACATACTTAGCACCACAAAATATTTCTTTAGATTCGAAAAAGTGTCCCATTTAAACTCAAAAATGATGGATAATTCATTGTTGAAAAAGCGGCACACTTTTTCTGGCAACATAATACATAGCTGCCAAGTGTTCCATTTTTCAAATTCGTTCTGTTTTGAGCTTTGTTCCATAAATAAGTTTTAAGCCAAAATGTTCAGTTTTTCAGCTTCTGTGTAAGGATTTTTAAAAATTAAAAGGAAAATAGTGTGCATATTTAGCTTTTGGTAAAGCATTTATCCTTGTCAGTGGTGTAGTCAAGGGAGAGGGATTAGGGAGTCACCCCCCCCCCCTCATGAGCAATTTTTTGCCATACAAAATGTGTATTCTTCACTCTGTTATCACACACATATACATAAGTTGCAGTAGTCGTTACCCCCCCCATGAAAAATTTCTTGCTATGCCCACTGATCCTTGTAAACAGGTCAATAAATTTAATTGAATATTTATCTTATTATTCTTTCAAGTAGGTATTGAATTGAACATTTAAGTCTCTTGTAGAAATTGAGCTAAGTATGATTAATGATTATATATGCACATTATCTCTCTACACATAATTTAATTTTGTTAATGTAAGATCTTTAATTGTATATTTAATCATACATTTCATGACCATGGACTGTGTTCCTTATTTCTTATTTCATGAGTGCATGCTGTGTTCCTTATTTTTTTCATGGAAGGTTGACAGCTATGGTAATATAAAATTGAATTATTTTGTGCATGGTGCATGTTTAGCTTGCAAGTCAGTTATTCTAATAGTTTTGAAAGCACTTTTAAACACGTTTCATCAAAATGACATAGATATCGCATGCAAAAACTGTTATTTTAAAGTAATTTTATTTTTTCAACTGGCAGGTATTCAGTTTAGTTACCATGACGGCAAAAATTTTAAGCAAAATCTTAAAGCAGGAACTGTTGTATTCAAAATCCTTCACTTAAAAATTTGTAAAGTCTCCCAATTTATATATAATTTATACTTGGATAAATCCCTGCTAGTAAAATGCCATGTTACAACATGGCTGTTGGCACAAGCAGTCATGATTTTCATTAAATATTTAAAATGCATTTTAAATGTGCATCTTTTAAGTAGACTTAGCTTTAAAAATAAATTGAAATTTGCAGAAAATCATAAGTAAATTAAATAACTAAATTCAATTAAATATATAAAATAAGGGTTAATTTTTAATTGGGTATTAAAGACTTCAATAAAGAAATGCTCAGTAAGATTGTCATTTACAAAAAGGATGAAGAATGAAAATTTCTCCCAGCCTCTATAAATAAATTTTGAAGACGGAATAATCAGTTTTTGTTAATTATCTGATTTCCTGAAGTGTTAGGTCAGAATCATTAAAAGAAATCAAGATATCTTTGAAATCATGCAGAATAATACATATTTATATTAACTTTATGTTTGTTTAATAAAATGTCTTGCATATATTTCGATTACATTTATTCTTTGTTTTATATTGCTGAAAAGATGACAATGACAGTGGGAGAATGGCAATTGAAGTGGCGACCAATGGCAATTTCTTTTGCCACTTGTGGACATTTAATTGCCACGTGGCGAGTGGCGACTGCTAATTTTTACCTATAAACCTGAACATTTTTAACTCGAGCATTTTAATCGAAATTCCCTTGGCACACTCATGCAGTCTATAAAACTAATTTGGTTACATCTGTTCGTCTGTTTTTGTGGTAGAATCCTGTGCATAGGGAAGTTTAATTATATCAAATATTTTTCCCATCCTGTCCCATGCATATTAGACCTTTTGTTGTATATAGCTGGATATCCGGCAGAGAAATTGGATATCCAGTAGTTATGATTTGGACTTCCGGTGGTATTTCGACTATTGAAAAATCAGCTGGATACCGGATACTTTCCAGATATCCATTACATCCCCTAATTTTGACTATTCTTCCAAGCGAGGTGCAACTATCATGAAAGGGGAGTATTAGTATTACATAAGTTAACATGGAATTAAGTTTGAAAATATATTTTAAATATTTAAATAAAATATTTTAAATTATTTTATGCTATTTAAAATGTTAACTGGTGAAACTTGAGTGTCTCATGAGGTTTTTATGAGAAGCATTAAAAATGATGTATGGGAACAGCTTTAGTATTGCCCACGGGCCATTCTTGGCACCATTTGTTTTCTGCCAAATAGGCACAAAGTACCATGTTTTCTGAAAGGTTTACCTTTAAGACTCTTGAACTCCAGAATTTAAGAATGGTGGCCATTGTATTTCTAGATACGGAAACACCAACAAAAACATTAACACTTCTATCCACCATTACTACAATATTACTATGGCATTTGCTATTGCTTCTTAATTTTTATTTTTTGCTCAGTTTCAAAATTATTACTCCCTTCCCTACAGAACTATTTTATAACAGTACAAAGATGTTGGTAATCCCTATTCAATGCAAAACTCCTTAAAGTTCTAATTAAAATTCTACCAATTGACATCCCTCATTATCTCGGTCATTACATGAATAAATTTTTCTGTTGTAAAAGGTGTATTCAAAAAACTTTACTGCCTAAATTCTCGATGCAACTACAGGTTTAAAAAGGGTGGCCATATTGTTTCTGAACACAATCATTGACAAAAACATATTTAAACAAAATTCCTCTTAAACTTCTACATGAACTATCTATATGAAACTCCTCACTTTCCCAAACTTCTCCACTAACTTCAAAAATCAAAATAAAATGCCAAACCAAAAAGCTTACCAGTTTACATCTCAGTGAGTCTGGATTACAAAATAGAAGCAATCTTGTTTCTAAACACAAAAATCATGGACAGTAACATATTTAAACATAATTCTTCATACACTCATGCATGAAATATTTAACTCGGGACTTTCCCGAAACTTTTTCGGTTATTTGAAAACTCCCATTTTAAATTTTCTTTTAAAATACTCAAATATTTTTCTACAACACCACCAATGTCTGCTTTACTAGAAGCCATATCGAACCATGCAAAATTAAATTAGACATTGACACTCTTGGGGGGGGGGGGGGGGTCCATAATCTACCACTACAAAGTTTCTAAGCCAAACTAAATCACCACACAGCAGTGCTGTTATTGCTGCTTGCTGATTGGCCAATATGACTGGTTGTGCAACCTGGTGGCAATATAGAATTTGTAAATCAGTTAGGCTTACAACATTTGGCATTTATTGCCCGGCTCGGCATCAATTTTTTTTCTGAAAATTAGGGTGGGCAATGCTAAAGGCTAGCTGCTGTATGTGTGGTATTAAGTAAAAATTGTTTTAAATATGTTGCATGGATAGTTTGCCAAAAATTGCCCACATTGTTGGTCCCACATTATTTTACACCCAGGGAATTTCAAAGTTGGCAAGTATTCACAGCAGAAAATTAAGGTTTCAACCTAATGAGTGTAAAGTTATTTCCTTATGTGTTCTAACAGTTTTTACTTTGTTTTTTTAAGCCGTTTGAGCAATTTTTAATATATTGGGTGTTTATTTCTTCAGTTCATTTAATCACTTGAGAATGGATGTTAAAACATCTGAAAATTAGTTTTCTTGTGGCTAAAAAAAATAGAATTTGTGAATTTACATAAAATTTTCGTGGTAAAATGTTTTTGTTTGTTCCATTTTCTTTAAACATTTGTTTCCACTTAAACAATCAAATCAAAATTGTGTAATCAAATCCACCCTGAGAGGGATCATGAAAGGGCTTTTGATTAACTTTAATATAATTAACTAAATTTCTGTTATCTGGAAAAATGTTTCTTGATTAGATTGCTTGTTTTTCAGTGGGCTGAATTTCTTGGATGTCATGTTGAGACAAGGAACAATTGATAATCCTCCCAAATTGCCAGTTATAATGGGATTTGAGTGTGCTGGTGAAATTGAAGCTTTAGGAGAGGGAGTTGCAGATTTCCAAGTAAGTATTCAGAGTTTTTGAAAGTGTAAAGCACTTTCACATATTTGAAATTTTGTGTAGTAAGCATAAAAATAATCCTATCATGCTGGGACGAAGGCTGCTTTTACTCTGCAGATTCCTCTTCAGTAATTTGCATACAACATAAGGCTGAAATAGTTGCATTACATTTAATGAACTGTTCTGCCAGTTCAATAGGAAAAATTTTTAAAGTTTGAAATAATCGGATTATAATGTGTTTAAATTTGGATAGTTCCAAAACTTAGTTGTTTTTAAATTGCAGCTCTCATACAAAAATAACTGAAATATACAATGGCTACGAATTGTACACTTCAAATAAAATTCTAAACACAGCATTGAAATGTAATGGCTAACTAATTGCATACATAACCAAAAAATTATAGCTTTCATTACGAGATCCATTGGTAGTTCGTATAACATCTAAACAGTACTGTATTTCTTGGTATGGAGTAATGGGATGAATAGCAGCTGCAACTCACTGATTCAGTTCCTGTACATTAGGACATAGTCCTGTGAAGAATCTGACATAACCCTGCATGAAAAAAGCAAGGGGTGTTAAATCCAGCTCTGGAGGCCTCTGAATTAAACTGCTACAATCTATCCATCATCAACCTATATATCTGTTGTAAAATTTTGAGGCAATAGCACTTGGATGTTAACAAATGTAGAGGTGAGCTGTCCTGTTGAAAAATTGCATTGCCAAATTTGCAGTGTCACTATGCTCTTAATCTCTTGCCCAAGTCCTTGACACCTTACTCCATCAGATTTTTTGGTACAAAATTGAAGGCAATTAAAAGTATTTTTGCAAGTTGGACATTATTCAAATACAGTTCATACAGTTTTTCTCAATATTGTAGTGCCAAATTCTTGAGCACCCTGTATTATCTTGGTGCTTTGTTATTACTTAACTTTTTTATTTAGCATTTCCTGGCATCACATTAATGACATTTTTAGCACTCTAGTAAAATATATTTAATCAGTATAAAGTTGAATGTTGGGTTTCCATTAATAAACTGTTCAAAATGGTCAAGTTGGTTTAAAGCCACTGGCTGTAGCTTCATAAACCTCATGGTTAAACTGATACAACCTTGGGATTAGTGGCATCTACCAAATTGTCCAGTATGGCAAATTGTCTGGAATTTTAGACGATAATCAGCTCTTATGGCTGTCTGTCGGCTCTTATGGCTGACAATGTTTTAAATAGTTGTCTAATCTATAGCAGGGTTGCAGGGTGTCTACTAGTCATGAAAGTTAATTGAACAATTGGTCAAGAAAGTCCCAAATTGTGATATATAGAATTTGCATTTGGTACAGTCTAGTTCTGTAAGTTATTGTTAAAATAATAAACTCGTGTAATATTCTGTAAATTATTAAATTTTCAGTGACATAACTTTTTGTTCCTGTATAATGGCAACACTTTACTTGTTGTGGCAACTCAACCCAAATGCTAATGTAGCAGGTCACTTGTATTGTCCAGTCTGTTCTAATTTCATATCCTCTCTTGAATTAAATGCTTATCAGTCTTAACCCTTTAAGAGGTCAATTTTTTTACCGAAATGCTTCCAAAAAGGCATATTTTGAAAGGCATATGATGAAATATTCCTGCTCTCTCGCTAGGAAGAAAAACCCAGATGCAAAGCATTTCAGTTACATTGACAAGCCACGCCATCTATTGAAAAATATTAATACAAAATAGTCTCTTCACAATAATGAAATAAAGCAAATCGGAAAAGGAAAGAAAATATCTATGCCCGTACACTATACGGGCAAACCAGTTCAGGCCAATTTGGGTAGCACGTACACTGTACGGGCAAACCACTTAAGGGGTTAAATTAACTATGTAGTTACAAGAAATTATTTCAGCAATCTACCACTCACTGTTTTAATGAACAAAACTATTGATAATTGCTCCATTTTAACCCTTTTAAAATATAGCTAAGGAAAAGTTGCGCACATTTAATAAACACTAGTTTGCTTTTACTCCTCCCTCATCTGTACTAGGGAATTTTCTGTTCAAAGGAAATTTTCCTAATCCATAGTAACAATTGCATTCAGCTATTGCTCCTTTTTGGTAGGAAATGACAACTTTACAGTGGAAAGATTCTTCTTTTTCTGCATAGGGTAGAACTCGTTTTGTGTAAGAATGTTCATTGCATCCAAAGCAACCAAATATTTTACACTTAAAATATTATCAAGGTCCAACTTACCAATTTGGCCATTGTCTTAATTCCTTAATTTTTTTGTAAAACTATTAAATGTAGTGTTCTAATATTTGATTAGTTTCAAAGTCAACAAAATATCAAAGCTATACAATGTCATGAAAATTCATAACCATAAAGCAATTTTATAGCTCAGTAGACCCCTGGATTAGTGAAATCAGGAATTGCATCATGATTTTTCTTACTGTTTGTACCCTATTGCATTTGTAGAGTAGTTTGAAAAAGTTACTAGCAGGTTGGTACCAAATTGGTTTATTAGTCCAATATCTCCAGATTCAGTGACTTAAATTTAAATGTTCCTCAGTTAACTTTTAGATGGTGCTATTTACAAAATTGAATGTTTCTGTAGGTTGGTGATCGTGTTGCTGCCTTAACAGATTGCAAGGCATGGTCAGAACTTACTGCTGTTTCCACTAAATACATCTACAAACTCCCTCAAGATATGTCCTTTCAAGATGCTGCAGCTATGCTCATGAATTTTGTTGTTGCATATGGCTTGGTCTTTGATACAGCTTGTGTTCGCCAAGGGCAGACGATTCTCATTCATTCAGCTGGCGGTGGTGTTGTAAGTAAAATTTC
Source organism: Cheiracanthium punctorium (assembly GCA_038373885.1). Taxonomy (NCBI): domain Eukaryota; kingdom Metazoa; phylum Arthropoda; class Arachnida; order Araneae; family Cheiracanthiidae; genus Cheiracanthium; species Cheiracanthium punctorium. Next base: position 65,334 of record JAWZYV010011670.1, read on the forward strand.
TTTTATTGCAGAAATACTTTGGTCCAAATATTGCCAATTGGGATAGTATCATTCACAAGTGTTTCAGATTTCTTTCATATTTAAAATGCATTTGTATCCATTGCAAATGCATTTAAAATGCAAAATATGCAATGTTGTGTATTTTGCGATAGTTTCTATTATAGAGTACTGTAGAGTAGTTTAGTAGTAGTTTTATAGAGAAAAATAAGATTTTAAATGCAAAAAATGAAAGAACTTGCAAATGTTGGGATTCCAATTGGCATCAAAGTTATCTCTGCATTAACCTTTTTTCTTTTGAGTAATTGAAAAAGGGTTAAAACAATTTTTTGTAGCAGAATAAAGGTTGCAAATGTTATTGAATAAAACTGTTATAACCAACTTTAAATTACTTGAACATATTTAATTGGTTGTTAGACCGAAAATGTTATTCTTTGTTATTGTTTTATAAATTAAGTTACATGGGGCTACTTGGTTCGGAAATAAAAATAGGAAAGTATACTTATCCGCTTGCGATTAATAGTTAATTTAAATTGGGTAATCACCTGCATGAATGTCTCCTAAAATTCTTGTAGATTAACTTTGACTATAGTCCAATCATGTCTTATTTAGAGATTGTTTGTTTTACCTTGTAACTCGTAACTAAATGCAGAAAAGTTTTGTGCATATTAAATTCATTTAGTGTTGCTGAAAATATGGAACAATACTGGTTGAATGTAATTGGTCAAAATATTTTGCACTAAACGTTGAATATAAAGTACTTGTATGGTTTAAATGATTAGATTGCTTCAGCGAGCCTATTTAACTAGCATCATAAATGATTAATTTAAATTTTGTTTTAAATCTTTTTGTAGGGTCTAGCAGTTTCTCAGCTTATTAAAACCATTCCAGATGTCACCTTGATTGGTACAGCCTCCAAACACAAGCATGATTCCATCAAAGAATCTTACACACACTTAATAGATCATGGTGTTGATTATGTACAAGAAGTAAAAAAGTAAGATCTATTTTTTACTCCCTCTAAATGAAGAATAAAGGTATTTTAATCATGGTTTCATAGGTTAAAGCAACTTTAATTACTTACTCATGGACTAGTTTTGAATTTCCTCCATGGTAAAATGGTAATTGTTCAGTCTTCACTTGCAAGGAAGTATTAAGTTTGAATTGCAATGTCCTAATGGAGTGGCATTTTTAAACTACCAAGAATAATGGAAGAAAGCAGGTTTCACTGCAGCCATTTTAGTATGTTTCTGTGATTAATGGCCATCTATACTTGTTCGTAAAAATTGTGAAAAGGGCGAGATCAGTTTAAAATTCATGACGATCTGCCGACTATTTTGACTCTTCGCCTCCTGTTTCATGATAAATTGCTAAAACCTAGATTAATTTAATCTTGATGTTACTTTAATTTTGCTTGTTTAGATGTTTTGAGGTATTGCTTTATATTAAATATTAAACAGGGTGTACACGCCTTAAATCCTTGGGAACTTCTTAGGATTGAAGAGAATTTTCAAAGGTCCCTGGAACTTCTTGGGAAAAGCAAAATATTCCTTAGACTTCTTAAATCATCGGTTAAAAAAAAAAAAGTAAAAGCATGATTGATTAGGATCGATTATCTACGTTTCAGACACGAGTCATGCACATCACCAAGCATGCTACTTGTATTGGTTGTTGAAAGAAGTGCAGAGCACATGTTGCTGTTTGTTTTGGCATTTGTGTTTCAATGTGTGGTTGGGCTTCTTGGACACTGAAGCATGTTGGATAGAATTACTGTGAATAAGATAAAGAGCATCTTTTTTGTTTGGGGGAGGGGAAGTCTTTTTCTGCTCCAGAGAAATAGTGTTTTGTCTCGCGCATAATTTTTTTCCAATGCACTACAAAAATGCAAAAATTTGTCTTGATCCTCCCCCCCCCCCCTCCTTCTGATAAATGTTAGAAGGGTATTTTTACATCTTTTCAACTCCATAATTCTGCATCTTAAACAAATAATTTTTCCAAATTAAAATTTTTCAGTGAAATGTCACCCACATGCTCCAGCTGAGATAGATTTAGAACAATGATTAGCATTTAAATGTACACTCTTCACTCAAACTTTTATCTCCTAGTTTTAAAATTTAGTTCTTAATCGATTGCATTAAAAAGTAGATTTATAGTAATAAAACAGGCTAACAGGATGTTGTGGACTTGTATAGGAAATTCTGCTCTTGGGTCTCTAAGATGTTTTGACAACCTCAACACCAGGCATAGACAGGAAATTTTAAAAGCTTATTTCTTGATCCCAAATTCTCACTTGATTCCAAATTGAATGGGATGAGTGGCAAAACAGTGTCCCAGGGGTTATGGTACCCATGAACTTGCATATGGTAAATTTCTATTTTCTAAGTGAGGTAAATTAAATTTTGTAGGTAAATGTTCTGTAACATTCATGTTCTTTTATGTTTCTAAAGTTTAGAAATCCTTTCAAAGGTTTAACAGGTAACCCTTGTCGTTTGTAGCAGGCAAGAGACTTTAGATTTTCCTAATTTATTGAGAGCAGAATAAAATTATCATTCAGTATTAGCCAAGCCTATAGTATGAATTAAAAAAATTTTGCTAAAGCTGCCAGGATAAGGATTCTAAACTGAACTTCACCAGTATGGTGATATTATGGAATTTTCTATTACTTCCTTGTACATAGTATAAGGAAGTAATGTGATCCCGAAAAATTTTGGGGGCCAAATTTCGACAAAAAAACCGATTTTGACTACCTCTAAATTTAATTTTAAGAATTTTTTTGATGCATCTCATCTTAGGCTAGCATGCACGATCATATTAACTCGTCTGCAACTCATTTTGACCAGCGGCGAGTCTATTGTGGCCAGTTTTTCCATGCTGTCTGTACGTACGTACGTATGTATGTAACTCGCATATCTCAAAAACTATTGGTCGTAGAATGTTGAGATTTGATATTTAGGATTGTTCTAAGATCTAGTTGTGCACCTCCCCTTTTGGTCGCAATCGAATGGATAGTTTATGTTCAGGACTGCCTAAAACATTCGAAATACATTACGCTCAATGGGCTGAAATTCATTAAACTCGCATATTTCAAAAACTATCAGGCGTAGAATGTCTAAACTTCATATTTTGGATAGTTGTAACATCTAGTTGTGCACCTCCCCTTTCGGTTCCATTCGACAGGATAGTTTATCTACAGAACCGCCCAAAAGATTCAAAATACATTACGCTCTATGGGCCGAAATTCATCAAAGTGTTTTTTAGAAGTATTGGGCTATTTCAAACAACTCAGAAGTGATATATGCTGTAAAGAGTTAGAAAATGAATTTCTCCATTAAAAAAGGGGTTTTTATCATTTATAGTTCTGCTACAGGAACACTCAAAAGATTTCCAATACATTACGGTCAATGGCAATTTTAGGGGCATTCATCCATTTCAATCACAATACCGTCCTACCACATAAGTTAGGTAATGGTCAGACCATGGTCACGTGCCAAACTCAAGAACAATGCCAAAAGTCGTCAAGCTTGGCGACTTTTGGTGTACGTGTGTGCATATTCAACTCTCAAATCTCAAACTTTTATGAAATTTCATATAAGATTGTTGTAACATCTAATTGTGCATTGAGGTTCCAATCTACTGGAGTTTATTTACAGGACCACCGAAAAGAATTTCAGTACTTTAATGTCTATGTACATCTTCAATATAATATAACTGTAGACAGTCATTGTTTGGTTGGTACATGCCCAAAATCTCGCCGTCTGTCCTCGACCTTGGCAAGTTTTGCCGAAATATCGCCAAATTTGGTGATAGTCAGTCATTTGGTCCATGCCTAATGTATCTCCATTTCTCATTGTTCTTGGTGAGTTTTGGCAAAATATCGCCAAATTTGGCGATAATCTGTCATTGATTGGTTCATGCTTAAAATCTCGCGAAATGTCGTCGACATTGACGAGTTTCGCCAAAATATCGCCAAAAATTATTTCGTATTTTGTATAACTCTAAAACTTTAACCCGTAGAATTTTGAACTTTTGTATTTAGAACTATTGTAATATCTAACTGTTTTCAATCTTTTTGACAGCAATTGACTGGGAATTTATTTACAGGGTGAGCCAAGTGAATTTAAGTACATTGAGGTGTATGGATGCATTCAATTAAAAGCCTGTGGTCAATGACTACTTTGGCTATCCCCAAAATCTCTCGAACTATCTCAAGTTTGTCTATCCCCAAAATCTCTCAAACATCTCAAGTTTGTCGGCTTTAGGTGAAATATTGCCAAATAAAATGTCGGAAGGAAATCTTTCAAATTGAACTCAGCTTGGCGATATCGAAATATTTGGGTAGAAATCGCTAAACCTTACTATTATTGATATTTTATCTCTTTCAAACAAATAAGTTTAGAGGAAGGGCGTCGAAAATATTTTTGATTTAATAGACGTGCAAGGAAGTCATGTGTTGGACACATCAGATTTTTTTTTACTTGTGTATGTAATCAAATCATGACTTTGTATTCAAAATGTTAATCAAACGTCTCTGCTTATACTAGTGTATACACAATATTTTCATTTTTAATCTTATTAATGAGTTGCATTACTAAAGTGAGACATTCTTAAGCAAATTGATTTGTTAGAAAGGCATGTGAATTTACTAAAAGGAAATTTTTGGGCTTGTAATCACTAAATAATACAAAAAAGTTTAACCGTACAGTGCATACTATAGTCAATTGGCTACTCATTTTTCTGTAAGCAAGAAAATGCAGTTTTGTCTACAATATGCATTTAAAATGGCTGGAAATTTGTTTTTAAAAATGTATGGCAACACTTCAACAATCATAACTTCATAGCTTGTGCATCAAGTTCACTGAAATTTTTTGATTTTGTTTGCTTGTAACTTTTATTGCTAAATGAAAATATACTATTAAAAAATAGTAGTATAGGACCAAGTAGGATTAGGCTATTACTTTTTGTTTTATGAGAGCTATAATTTTGGGTAATCTAATTTTTTAAAGTTTGACCTTCCTTAATGATTCTTCTGGGAAACTACATGCTGAAATTCTAAAATAATTTTTGCAGCATAAATAAGTCTGAAATTTTATTTTTGGCCTATTCAAAACTGTGCATTATAGGGTCAAGTAGTTTTTGTTCATTGTAAAAGGCATTGTTATAAAGTTGTAGCTTTCCTGTGATAAGATTCTAAATTTGTATTGGACTGAATTGGTTAATTTAAATGCAGAATAGGGTGGTGGAATTTTCAAGAATAAGTTTAATGTATTCTAAATATTTTGCTCATTAATATAGTACTGTTAATAAAAAATTGATTATTCTATGACTTGTTAAGGCTTGCTCCAAATGGTGTTGATGTTGTATTTGACTGTTTGTGTGGTGAAGATGCAAACAAAGGGTATGGTCTTCTAAAGCCTATGGGTAGATACATTTTATATGGTAAGTCTTTCCCTGAATTTTGTGTTGATTCTAATTTTAAAAGAATGTAAACATTTTAATCATATTGACATTAAAGTTTTAAATGAAGAGAAATGCAAAGTATGGCCAAATATTAGATGTTGATTTGTGTATTACTCTCGCAGTAAAGAATTTAATTCAGAAAGTATTTAAATATGAATATTCAGGAATAAGGCTTTTCTTTAAACTACTGGCTCCACTTTTGTGAGTTAATTGGACATCACAGTGCAGTCTAGTTTTCAGATTGTCTGTAGATTTGCTAACCTCTTTCATGCAGCCTTGTAAATAAGCCTTGCTGTACATTAAAAATTTTGTCAAGTGTACTTAACAAATTGAAAGTAAAATTCACCTAGCAGAATTATGCATCATACAGGGAAATTTTCAAACTTGTTTAGAGTTCAAAAAGTAGTTCATGTGAATTGGAGTCTCTGATGCAATTTTAATTTTTTACTCACTTTACTGCTTTCCTTTGTTTGCACTACATTTGCAATGCAGAAAAAAACTTATTGTAGATCAATAATTTTAATTTTCATCTTGTGTTTCTGCAAAGATAAGAATTTTTTTTAAATCTTATTAGTGATTTGCTGTGTTCAGCTTTCTATAAAACTTAAACAATATTTATAATCTAAATAGGTAATTCCAATGTTGTGACAGGAGAAACCAAAAGTATCTTCAGTGCTGCAAAAGCTGTAAGTTTTTCTCTCTAAAATTTCCCCACATAGAAATTGTATTTTACTTCACTAAGCATACATTCTTGTAATAAGTCTTATCATTTGACAACTCTTATTCATTCATGATTTTTTATAATTTTACTCCTTTTTAACATTCTTAATGAATTTTTATTTTAACAAAATCGCTGCCAATTTTGTCTTGTAAATTTCTTGAAATTTACATTTTCAAGTTTCCTACTGAATATGAGGTTCTGTTTATTTTATGATTACAGAATTTTCACCCCTATACCCAGATCGATTAATTTGATCATTTCTTCATTAAAATTCTGGGTAGGAAAAATTTCATTGAGTATGCAATGGCATCCAAATTTCAATATTTTTCCACCAGTCTTGAGAGCAGATTTTTCCCTTAGCATATTTGAACATCCACTACGTAACAGTAGGAATGGATTACTTTTTAACTACTTCTTTAAATGTAAAATATTAAACAAAATTTCAGAGGAGAGATTAAAGTATTAATGAATGACATGAAGAAATTGAGACAATGGATGGTTTGATTAGAAGGCAAAAAAACCTTAATGAAAGCAAAGAATAAACTTGTCATGTAAAATTACACTTAAAAAAAATTAACAATATTTTCTTTTGTATTGCATAATTGCTCCCCCCCCCCAATGTGTTTAAAATTATGAATTTTGTGTTAATTTTTTAATGAAAATAACTGATTTTTATATTTTAAACCATTTAAAATATGTAGTTTGGTAAAACTTTGTTTCATATTTTATGAAAAGCATTAAAAATTCTGTTTGTGGCTTATTTAGTATAAATCATTTAAAATGCCATTCATACACTATTTGGCAAAATCAAATGTCGTTCACATGTTATTTTGCATCTTCGGAACTTCAGAAGTTGGCAAGTACATATATTTTTGTCATGGTACATTCTATCCTTTGTAGATGCAGTTTATGAGAACAGATTTGAATTGCTCCTATGTTCCAATGGCCTTCTGTCATTAAAAACATTTGCCATGTGCTTGTGAACTAACAGTATTGACATATTTTGGCTACTAAAGCAACTATTTTCAACACTAAGTGGTGGCAGCCCTGTATTAGATATACATGGTTTCTTAGAACAAAATGAATCAAAGAACAGTTCTGCCACTTTTGGAATCTTTTTGCAAGAAGTTGGAAACAAAGTACTGTTCTCAATTTACTACTCCTGAAATCTGAGACTGTAAATTGCTCAATTTGTTGCACAAAGTTTTGAAAAATATTTTGGAAATAATTTTTCATGCTGTTTTAAGGAACATAATTCATTTTTAAGTTTGGGGGTATTAAACTTGCATAACAAGTGGGGTCGAATGATAACCATGCAAGTTGACTTTGTGATTTGTGATCAAGAATTATTCAAGAGAAAGGTCAAAAGGGTGCAGATCCTCCATTTTTTATCAATTTTTAAGACTGATAATGAAGTCTCTTGAAATTCTGCATTTTTCCAGATTAGACCCCCCCCCCCCTCAAATTTTTCTGGATACATCCATACCTGCCAACTTGTACGGTTTGGCCGTACAATGTACGAATTTTAGCTTAGTTGTACGGTTATACGGCTGCAAGGCAAAATTGTAAGATTTTTTTGGCAAAGTTTAGGCTAATGTGATTTTATTTACTATGTTTCAAAATTTAGTGGTTTTGTGGAGTATTTTAAAATTTAAATCACCAATTGACATTACGTCGAACGTAAAAACACTAGATCGTTTTATTTCCCATATATACGCTAACTCCCCCCTCCCCTACCTTTTCTGCCTTTTATGCTTCTTCCACTGATACGCTGTGTTACTGTTAACCCGAGAGGGAAAATAGGAATTCCCTCCGATCTCCGATGCTGCGAAAGCTATGATTGGCTCACAGATTTTTTTTCTCCCTCCCACCCGCGGCTTGGCTTGTGACGTGTTAGGAGAAGTGGGATGGGAGCGTTCGTAATCGATATGCCGAGTGTCCATGCTTTGGCAAAGTTTGTTGCTGTGCATGCACGGAGGTGGATGCGCATTCGTTTAGAAATATCTCCCTCCCAATACCGCTTGGCTCCCATCCGTAAGCGCAAGCGCAAGAACAACTTTCAATCACAAACACGTGTTGATGAAATTGTCCAGTGTAGTTTGAAGTTGTGAAATATTAATTTGAAATGTCGAAAATTAAACATAAACAATATAATAAAGTTTTCCTTGATTCTTTTACAAAGGAATATCCTTGTATCGTCAAATCGCGAAGGGGATGCAATTTTGCTTTTTGCTCCGTGTATAGTATCGGTCATCAAAATTGCGTATCAAACATGAATAATCTTGCCAAGTATCAAACATAAATAATCTTGCAGACAAATAATTTTCGGTTGTTGTTGTGTGTGATTATGGCAACGCTACACTAGGGCGATCAGCCAGGGGGGTGCCTTGGCAGGAGGACTTTCTAAGGGGTACTAACGCGTACTCACGTTACATCTGGAGAAAACCTACCAAAACTCCGGATCGACAGCCGCGCGATGGGACCCGAACCTGGAACCTTCATACTTCAGCCATCTACCATTTTCAGTGGCAGAACCACTTGTGCCATGGTGAGGCCAAATCATTTTCAGATATAGTTTATTTTTTAAATTTATTTCCAAATATGTACTCACATGAAGTATGTGGAAATGTTTGCAAGCCAGTAGATGAAATCAGGGATGAGCTTCAATCTCAATTTTGCAAATTGATAATTTGCCCGAGGAAGTTCAATCAGAAGAAAGAATGGACAAAAAATGGGCTAAAAATTAAGATTGAGATTGAGAAAATTAACAGCTGCTAGTGGGAAATTTAAATATGATCGAATGTTATGCTAAGCATATTGACTATACCACACAGTAATGCTGCTTGTGGACGTTTGTTTAGCAGTGTTAAGAAAAATAGAACACTATTTCATAGTTTTTTGTCTAAAGAAACTTTGGAAGACATTTTAATTGCAAAAAGTAAACTCAAAGGCCATTGCTATGAGGAAGACTTTGATAAGGATTTTTTAAAAGCAGCCAAATCAGCTACTTATGAACATTTGTACTCTAAAGATACCAAATAAATGCCCCTCCTTTCCTATATGTGCATATGTATTAAAAATAGTGTACTAAATCTGAATAGTAATTTAAAAAATTGTGTTTGGTTACATTTTATCTTTAGTAGGCATATTTATTGCGTTACTGCGTGACACCGTGGTATTGTAAGATTTTCAAAAATTGCATGTTGGCAGGTATGTACATCCTTGGTTATATAATTTTGAATCTTAATATATACATGAAAATTTTAATTGAATAGGTGCCAGATTCATGAAAACAACTTGGGAAAAGTTTGGCACATGTGCTATCAAAGCTTTTATTACAAATTCTATTAATTGTAAATTAGTTATATTGGAAGTAAGCTAGATTTTGTAAGTCATGCAAACTCTCTCTGGGTTCACATAGGTGTTACTGTAATTAAATTAACCAGCCTTTCATACATGCCAATTGTTGTGCTTTTTATCAAGTTTTATGATTTAACACAAAATGCCAGCTTTTTGAAAAATGAATTTTGAAGTTTTTATATTGGGCAAAATTGCCAAACATGCCACATTTTCTTTTTAAAGAGTAATATGTTCAAATGTATCATGACTTCCCCTGGTTTTGTTTATTCTAATCTTCAAATTTTGGCCCCCTCCCTCCCTTTTAGACTAATTCTAGTGTTTGGCAGGAAAAATTTCTTGGAGTATGCTTAGCATCTTAACAGGGTTCGTACACCCTCGGGGAAACCGGGAAAACTCGGGAATTGAAAATTACCTCTTAAAACTCTGGGAGAAATCTCATGGGGAAAAATGTAATTTTGCTTTAAAAACCTGGAAAATCCAGCTTCAACTCTGGAATTTTAAGAAAATTTACCCCCCCTCTCTTAGCTAATGAAGCACTCGTGCAATTGGAAATGGATTATACAAGATTAATCATCTACCACTTAAGTGTGCTATTCGTCCTAAGCAGTCTTGCTTCTCATTTTGTCTCTGCAGTTCTGAGCATTTGCGATTGCTCTCTTTCTCATTAGAGTTGGAGGGGCTATTTGTGTTGTGTACTGTGCTAGATTGTGTATTATCACGTATATACAAACTCTGCTGATATTTGCTAGAATACAATGTACTTAGATTGTGTATTATCACGTATATACAAACTCTGCTGATATTTGCTAGAATACAATGTAGAATGAGTGTTCCTATGTTAAATATTTCATTGTTTATGCATAGGATTGGTGGATTTTACTTAGTTCTAAAGAATATGGCAATTTGCCTTGTGTACTGGCAATCGGTGATCGCAATAACTCCTCTAGATGCGTATATCACACTTTAGAAATTCAAATCCGCCTTAAAATGCGTATTTTTTACGCATTGTTTTTCCATATAAAATTAGGTATATTGATAAATAATTAAGATTTGCTTATTTTAAATTTAAAATATCCAATTATTGCACTAGTTTTTGTTGAAGACATTTATGTACTTGACGTATAATAAGTTATAATTTATGTGTCAAATGCAATTTAATTATGTATTTGAATATTTAGCATAATTGTTCGTTGCTTTAATTACTCCTTTGGAAAAAAATACTCTTTCTAAAAAGGTTAAGGAGTGTTTTTACTCTTCTGAAAAAATCCTAGATCGATCACTGCTGGCAATAGTATAAAAAACATATCTTGATACTATCAATTGGTGAAGTGATCCCCAAAATTCTTTTACTTCTGTAAAGCTGTTGCATAATTTCAGAGATTTTATAGGTGAAATCGAATTTAAAACAATGTTTGATATAAATGTAATCCATTGATTATGCGATAATTGAGGGGAGTATAATTTGGATTACCATAGTGCTATAATTTCATTACCTTAGAATGGGGCATATAAATAAAAAGGTATTTAGTCTTTATCTTAGGTTTCTTTTTTATGATAACCTGGAAACTCTTGAAAAATCACCTGGGAAAACTCGGAATTTCATTTTGAAAAATGACTATGAACCAGTCTTAATTTCAATCCTTTTCCATCAGTCTTGAAAGCAAATATTTTCCTTCCAGTATACTTTTATTTGAACTTTGAACCTCCAATATCATCAGTAAAAATTGATTATTTCAACTTGTAATTATTTTTAATGTTTGTATTAAAATAGAAAAGAAATTCATTGAAAAGTTCAAATCTGAATGAAAATTGTACAACATAATAGTAAATGACAATGTAGCAAAGAATGTTTTGATTTGGTGTAGATGCTTCTAAAAGCAAGTAAAAGAATACTGCTTTGTATGTTACAAATTTATGTACATATGACATAAACAATTAAAAATGGTGGTCACATTCTTTTGGCAAAAATCATGAAAAATGTCATTTGCATGCTATTTTACACCCTGTAAATCTCGAAAGTTGGCAAATATGGCATTTAAATAAAATCAAATTCCTAATTCTGGATCAGTAGTTGTCCTCCCCCTTCAAGACCAATACCAAATACAATTTTTGTTTTTGTTAATTTGATTTTGATATTGATGTTTGTCTAATCAGTCTTGCTATATTTCTTTTAGTGGTGGCAGGTGGATAAGCTGAAGCCATTAAAACTCTTCGATGAAAACAGATCAGTATCTGGTTTTCATTTACGACATCTTTTGTATAAACAAAATGGACATGATTATGTACGAGAAGTTGTTGAAAAAGTGTTCAAGTTGTGGCAAGATGGACAAATTAAACCAGTGATTGATTCAACATTTGCTTTTGAAGATGTAACTATTAATTTTATTCATTATTAAATGGAAACTTCTTTTTTATGGATTATACTGGTCACATTGGGATTACCTGAAGATTGAGCCCTTTCAGGTCTCGAAGTATAGCACCATAGGAGTGAAAATATAAGGTTTCACCACTATGCTCAGACATTTGCTAACTGGCAATTGAATCTCTGTGGCCACTTAAGCAATGTACTGAAATTGATCAAATTCAGATTTTGAATACATGCATTAGTAATAAATTTAAGTTGTAATGAAACTGCATGCAAGATTCTGCCATGTTAAAGGTATAATTGGATCTTAATCAGTATTTCACTTTAACTTGGTGTAATTTATTTTCAACTAAATGTTGGCAGGAATTGCTCAAATACTTATACATTTGCTAATGGCAATACTGCTAGGAATGTGTATATAAACATCAGTAACCCTAAAATGAATCTTGTGCTGCAATTGTATTCTGTTAGTTATATACAAAGCTCACTTTTAAACTCATGCTGTCAAATTGCTTTCTAAAATTGAGTTAAATATATTCTGGCAGTAATACTGTTACAACTAGTTAATGGGCTAGAAACAAAGCATTTTTTTTTCCCCGATTTTGGATTCTGCAGAGACATTGCTTTATTAAAAGTTAAAAAGATGGGGGGATCGGTGCTTTTTAACTGGTAGTATGCATATTGCTGATGCCTGGTAAATAACATGGGACACAATCTCTAATCTCTGCCATTAATAAAATTTAATTGCTAGTGCTGAAATGTTCGTGCCTTTTTGCATAAAATAAATATGCGATCTTCTGATCCCCAAAGAGTACTATGAAGTATCTAAGCCTTTGACTACTTCAGCATGAATCTTAATTTTTTTCATGTAATTTAATCTAAATGAGGAACATTTATTTTTCAGAACTGCTGAATAATTTGTTAGTCGGTATTTAAAGCTGAATCTTAATTCTTTTTTATTCCCTTATTTTATAGGCTGATTTTACTGTACTGAATCTAAAGTAACAATTGTTTAGAATTAGTATGGATTTGAAATAAAATTTGTTTTTTAAGCCTATTCAATTGTACTGGTACTGAAAGGTTTCGTGACATTCCTTGCTGTCATTGGTTCTTGACTCTTATCTTGTTATTAAAGTTGCTGTATCATTAAGTGGGCTATCTAATGAAAATGATTGTCATTATATTGGAGTTGTAGGTCTAATTGAACTATTTTAATTGTTAATCTGAAACTGGTTAATGAAATATTGATAATCTGCAATTTAAATATCTTCAGATTCCAGAGGCCATGCAGAAACTTCACGAGAGGAATAATATTGGTAAAATCACAATTGATCCTTCTATGGAACCTAAACCAAAGCCTGTGGTAAGTTTACTCCCCTCCCCAAATTCTTATTAAATATTGTGACTGGGTTTGTTAAAGTGAACTTATTGCTTGTTCAAGGTTGAAAGCAAAAAAAGCAGGAAAGATTCAATGAAAGAAAAGAAAGCTGAAGATAAAGCTCCTAAAGAGGAGGACAAGGAAAAGGATAAAGAAAAGGACAAAGAAAATCCTGCAGGTCAGATTTCGCATAACCTTAATTCTGGACAGTGATTTTAATTGCCACACATGTGTTCCAAACTATGTCTGCCTAGATTTTGAGTTTATTTTTCTAATCCTGTGATTGTCCAATACTGTTAAGTACAAGCCTAAGGGCTTGTATCTTTTTCGTTTTGTTAGCTCCTTAACCAAGCTGTCAAACTTAACCAGTCTCTTGTTAAGTTATCAGTAAGGGGAAAACTTGAGCTGGGGTTAGTCATGATAGAATTTTTGTCTTTGTGCTGAATCTTTCAGAGACATTGTTATATTTGTAGCAAAGCTGGCTAATTTATAAGGTATATTGGATGTAGGATAATTTTATAGCTTGGGGTGTGAAAACTTTTTTCTTTTTAAGTTGGCAAAGTAGCAAATTGGAACATACTCTTCCTTCTTATCCTGCTCACCATGATAAAACTTTTATGTGGAAAGAAAAGCATTTTCATTTTAATACAAATTTTCCATTTGGCCACAAGGTCTCTGTATATTAATACATTATGTCAACTACTAATGTGTACTTGCCTTGCATGCTTTTGGCATAAAACATACTTTTGAAGTTCTTATATTTTAATAGAACTTCGCAATGAAATTGCCAATATTTTTCTTTCTATTGGGAAGAAAAATATGGGCAATTTCAGCTTTAAGAATAAGAATAATCTGATAAAATTTAGTTTCTTGCAGTTTTGCTTATTCTAAAGTTACTGTATTTTCATTGTTCCTCTCAATCAACCAATTCAGCTGTTCGGAAGTAAAATTAAGTATGCTCAAACATCTTAATTTAAATCCTTTTCCATCAGTCTTGAAAACAAATATTCTTTCCTTACTATATTTATTTTACCTCCAATATCATAAGAGTAGAAATTGATTATTTCAACTGATTACTCAGCACAATACCATCCTACCATATAAGTTAGGTAATGGTCACGTGCCTCCTTCCACAACTATGCCAAAAATTGCCAAGCTTGGCAACTTTCGGTGTATTTAATTTTCAAATCTCAAACTATTAGTCATAGAATGTTGACATTTCATATGATTGGTGTTATATTTAGCTGTGCATCTAGATATTTGGAAAAAGAATTTAAATAGTTTAATGTCTATGGACATCTCCAAAATAAAACTGTAGACGGTCATTGCTTGGTCCATGCCCAAAATCTCACGGTCTGTTGTTGACCTTGGTGAGTTTTGCCAAAATATCGCCAAATTTGGCAATAGTCAGTCATTTGGTCCATGCTTAAAATATTGCCATTTGTCATCGTTCTTGGCAAATTTTGGCAAAATATTGCCAAGTTTGGCAATAGTCGGTCATTGTTTGGTGCATGCTTAAAATCTCTCCATATGTCATATGGACCGTGGCAAGGTTCTCAAAAATATCTCCAAATTTGTCACCAAAAATTATTTTAAATAACTCTAAAAATTTAACCTGTAGAATTTTGAGCTGTAGAATTTAGAACTATTGTAATATCTGGTTTTAATATCTTTTTTGACTGCAATTGACTGGGTAATTTATTTACAGGGTCAGCCAAATGACTTTAAATACATTAAGGTGTATGGATACATTCAATTCATTGAAAGTCTGGTCAATGACTGCATTGGCTATCCCCAAAATCTATCTCACACTTGTCGGCTTTTTGTGAAATGTTGCCAAATAAAGTGTCGGAAGGAAATTTTTCAAACTGAACTCAGCTTGGCGATATTGAAATTGGCTAGAAATCGCTAAATTTTACCATTAGATATTTTATTGCTTTCAAAATAAGTTTAGATGAAGTGTGTTGAAAATATTTTTGATTTATTAGATGTGCAAGGAAGTCGTGTGTTGCCCACATCAGATTTTTTAAATGTATAATCAAAGTTCATTCAAACATCTCCAGAAATCAAAACTAAATCCCCTCGTGAACTGCTCTTATGTCTTGTCATTCTCCTCCTTTTTTATTATCTGGCCTCTCGATGAATAGTTCTGAACGGGTTGCCGCCCCCCCCCACACACACACACACGCATACCTCGTGTCAGCCCATAAATCATTTTTGTTTTGAATGACTGATTTTGTACAGGATTTCGGACCCGCCCACAAACCAAAAATAACAGTTTTTTTTTTAAACACAATAAAACCCACACAGAAATGAGTTTTTGGGGTTTTATTAAAAATATCAAAATTTTTCCTTTCATTTAAATCATTTGATATTAAATACATATTACCTACATAACTTAATGCATAATTTTAGATAACTATATATATGCCAGTTTAATTTTTTAGTTTTCAAAATTCAACATAAAGAACAGTAACCTTCTTAAAAATACCTTGAGATAATTCTACCTGCAATATTTGTTTTGAAATGAACAGGTGTAGAATGCAGGCAGGGATAACTTAATAATTTATCTCTTCATTCATATTTACAATCTTGCTTATTAAAATATGCAATTATCAGTATAGTGACCAAAAAATCCTTTCCCAGATAAAAGAATGGGACGTCTCTCTTACAGCTTACAAGTATGAATTTCAAGAATGAATTCAGGTTCTGGAAACCATCCTGTATTCTATTAGTTGCTGCAATACTTTAGTACTGAGAAATGCAAAACTGATTCGTTATACATTGCTTATGTGGGATTTAATATCAAACATATTATAGATTTTTTAAAGTAAAAAAAATATATATTCAAAGCAAAAATGAATGACTATAAAGAAAATTATTAAATAGTAGTTCTGCAGTAAGTTGGCTTGCAAAGGGTTTATTGACTTATATTCTAACTAGGAAATAGAACTGACTTAAAAAACATAAAGGTAAAAAAAATTAAAGTTCACAAATTTAAAAAGAAACAGAAAACGGCCAATCATTTTTCTAAGTGAACAATAATACTTTTATCTATGGTCATAAAACAATTTAAGAGCCTTTATAAATGCTAGCAGAAAAAGATAGCACTGCATTAAAGTTAAAATTATTTTTATATTTTTTATTTTGTAACGAAAGTTCTTTTAGACTAAAATTATTCCGTTTTGAAATAAAACTAAAAAATTTAAATCCAAAAAATGTTATACTATAAAAACTTAATAAAACCCTAAAATACCCAATGAAACCCACCTGGGTTGGGTTTTTAAAACCCTGATTTTCTAGTAACAAATCAATAGTTTATCAAGCCTGTTAAGAAATATAACTTATCAATTTAAAAGAAATGTGAAACTATAAGTAACTGATTCATGAAGTCGGTTTTTGTAGTTTTATGCGTTTCAGAGTTTCTTGTAAAAAGTTTTTAACAAATAGTATTGCATGTTAATTTCATAAATGATGCCGTTAACATAATAAATTATGTGTTGAATGGTATAATTTAAGTTGCTATTGAGTCACTTTTTTAAATATTTAGTCACTTTTCTCACTAGTTTTGTTCCTATGGCTTGGGCTGAGCCCTGTATACCAACTGTATTTAAAAACCAATGCCTTTTTCTTAAGATTTTCCAACCAGAAGTACTACAGCAAGTATCCTGCTTTCAAAAGCGGGATCAATTTATGGGGGTGGGGTAGAAGGTAACGAAATTCTTACGAAGATTGAAAAACATTTGTTTTCGCACAATTTCCTCCGTTAATAATTTACTCAAATCCTTAAAGATAGTACTTCATCTCCCCCACCCCACCTGTATTTTCTATAAATGATAAAAATACTTTTAAAAAGTATTGAAAACAAAAATTCTGAACCATTTTTCTCATTTTACTTCAGTTTTTAGTAGTTATTCAGTATTACTTCTCTCAAATTTAAATATTTTCCCATTCTGTTTGAAAATTTTTCTTTTAGTGTCCCTCTACTTAAATTTTTGTTCTTGCATTGGAAATTTAAGTCCTATTTCAAACTTATTGGAGGTTTTTCCCCCTTCAAAGAAACCATAAAAAAATCATTTAAAAGGGCAGTTTCAGGTATGAATGAAAAGGATGCAACAAAAATTAAAAAGAATATTTGTCAATGAAAAGTATAAGAAAGCAAATGTAAAATAAACTTAACATTTTAAAAACTTTTTGACATATTCCATAACTTTCTTAAATTGCTCTTCCCACGTGTAATTTTTTCAGTATTTTATCAAAAGAAATGTCTAGCATAAAAACAAAACTAAATATGTTCATGCTTTTTCCTGAGCATTTTAGCTCTAGTAAGTATATTGAATTACTGTAAGATTTTCGAAAATGGAATGCTGGCAGTTATATTCTTTCCTTTAGCAAATTTGACTGCATCTAAATGTAAAACAAATATTCTTTAGGGTTTTAAATGCTACTTAAATTGAAAATTGTGACCCCCCCCTCAACAAAATCCACCCCAATGAATGTTTCGTTTAAAGGTCGTCTTTGCATCTGTGCTCTCTGAACAGTTTGTTTAGGGGCTTCAGTTATGAAAGTAGGCTGAACCAGGCTAACCATGCTATTTTTAATCCTATTGTTGCCATAGTAGTGCAGGGCATGAATACTGACAATGTTAGTATTTTCTCCTAATTTTTTTCCTTGTGTTTGAATTGGTACTTGTATATTGTGTGATGGAATTGGTACTTGTATATTGTTTTAACACTTGTACTCTCTAAACCATATTCTTTTTTATAGATGCAAGTTAATAAAGATGCAGACTTCAAATGCTGCAAGGCTTAACTGTTCATCCCCCTCCCAATATCATCTGAATGATGCTTGTTGCTGTCTGTGCTATGAAATTAGCATTTTTTTTTTTTTTTAAAGTATGTGATGGGACACATTGCTCAATTCTGCTTTTTATATTGGTATTTTTAATGCCATCTTTACTGCACTTGGTATTTCATGCAGATTTATATTAAATACATTTTAAATTTTACAAAGAATCTTTGTTAATTTATTAGTAATTTTCTTTTGACAATTGATTGAATTTAATGATTGTAGTGACATGTAAACAGAAATTGGAATCGTGTTTTAATTTTGATAGTTCACAGTTTAGAGTGTATGAACTTGATACAAATATATATTTAAAAATTTATATTTGTAACTGTTTTTGTAGTTTATCTTGAAAGTGTAGGTTAATATCTATTTTTACTACTTTGAATCTATTTTTATTTAGAAATCGAAATTTTAACTCATTTACTTAATATTTTAATAGATCTTTTGCTATAATTGCATTCCAGGTATTTAATAACAGTATTTACATATTTTGTAAAATGGCTCTTTTTGGCCTTTTTTTATACATTTTTATGCTGTTCTCATATTTGTAGTCAAATTTTTCGTTTGTGATATTTTTTGAAGTTCCTTTGTCTCAATTTCTGTTGCTCAACAATTTTACTTTCACGACTTTGTAATTTTTTTCTACCTCATGTTTTAATTTTTCTTTTTACAAATTGATTTTTTCACTTTTCTTAGCAGCTTATATGTCTTGAAATTGTAAGTCCCATGATTTTTTGTAAGTTGTCACTGTGGATATTTTCAATAAATGCTTTAATTGTAATTGCAGAATTTGTACTTGTTGTGCCTTGTCACTTTTCATGCGAGTCAATTACTTGCTTTGTAAGAATGAAATTCTAATTTACTCTTCAGTTGAATCTGCAAAAAATCAGACTGTGTTTATTGTGAATAAAGTTATGTAATGTTTTTCTTTATTTGTTTCTCTTGTTTTGCACACTGGAATATACATGAGTGGTTAGTTTCCTTTTTCTAAAAGCAGAATTCTGATTGAACAATATTATACAAATCATAACTAGTCTTTTAATGTTCTATTTCAGTTTAAGTTGTGCATGAATTCAACAAAAGTTTTAAAAATCTGAAATGCAACATCCATTAAAACCACAGATGGCAGAGACATTAAATGAAAGCTTTAAAAAAAATGCAAAAAGGAGACTGTAGGACTTGCTGGGATACTGCTACATATAAGTATGATGGTTACTCAAATTTGTTTGAACTAGTGAAAACTCAATTTTTGGTTTGTAAATAACATTGCAGAAACTAAATGTTAAAGTATTTTGAGCTGTGCATAGGTTTTGTAGTCCAAAATTATTCTAAAACAATGATCAAGGCAAATGAGTAATATCTTTGTCCTGAAACTGGTTTGTAGAATTGTTGAAGGAAAAGTTTAAGTAAAAGACTGTAGGCCACACTTATGTCCAAACTTTCTTTCTGAAAACATTTTGAGTTTATAAGAATCATATACTTTATTTTTCTAAATTACACTTCCTAACCATTAATTTCTTAAGTGATTTCTGGAAACTTAAGTAAGCATGTGCTAGTTGTAGAATGAGATTGTTGCTAAATCTCGGTGACATTCTCAATCTACTTTTATTTTGCAGAAAATTAATGAAATAAATAAGCAAAGTTTTATTTACATTCTTGAACACTTATGAAAATGTTCAAATGAGTTTTACTTTTTCTTAAGACATTCTACAAAGGTCCCAATACCTTTTTAAAAAATTTGCAGACCAGCAAAAGTTGGAAGGAATTTGTCAATACTTGATTTTATCTCGTGTGTTTGTGTTAAGATAAGATTGTGTGTGGTAAATTTGGTGACTGGTAAATTTGACTTCATTACTTAATATCAAAATTAAGGATTTAAATAAATGTTCAGATTTAATGATTCTTCCCCACGGCACTCCTGTATCTTAAGTTAAAAATATTGTATTGGTGTGAATTTATTACTGTGTTAGCCCAAATATAACTCAATTATTTTGACTGGTCATTTTGCATTGGAATCCAAAAGATCGGACTACTTTTAATACTAATGAATGAACTGAAATGGTGTTGCTTTACAGAGAATTTCATCAGAACAGGAAAGATAAGATTGTGTGTAGTAAATTTGGAGGACATGTAAGGCACATGCTAAATGAGTTGCCCATCTGCTAGTACTGTATTAAAAGTAGTGAAATGCTTGCTAGTATAAGAACTAGCAATGTTTTGAAGAAAGTTTTAGGTTGGCTGGTTTTTGGATATTTTGTTTCTTATTGAAGTTAGGTAGGGATGCAGTAGGTCTGGCACCTGGAAGCAGTAGTTTTACTTCTGTGTATCTGCTCTGTGTGAGGTAAAAAATGGAAATTAATGAAATCTTTAAGACATTCTTTTAATTTTCAGTCTTTGTAGCATTATAAATTTAGTTGCCAGATGGTTTTGTTGTAGCTAGCATTTATTTTAGTATGCAATTTTAATGCTATAGTTCTGTAACGAAGAATAAAATTTTAATTTGCCAGACAAATTCAGTTTATTTAGGAACCCGACAAATTTAAGTCGCAAGGTGAATAGGAGTTGGATGAGTGGCAGCTAATAGCTGCAATAGAAACCAGACAGTCACGTGATTTTTTTAAAATCACATGAGTATTTGTATCATACTGCATCCCTACATAAAATATCTGCTTCTTCCCATGCGAAGAACAGCTATACAGCTAGTGAAAAAATAGAAGGCGGGAAGTAGATGAAGTTTTCCACTCTGCATCCTAAAATTAGCGTTTCTGAAACTTAAAAATAAACTGTGGGAGTTTGCATAGTGTAAAAATCTCCACTGTTGAACAGTTTTGTTAAAAAATTTGAACACTGAAAAATTAGAAAGTAAACAATCAATAAAACACAGTGCACTCGTGCAACTCGTTTGGCGTGTACGAATGCGGTCATTGTTATCCATTCCTGGATACTTTTAGCTTTGATTTTAGGCATATTTTCTCGGGCAGAGATGGCAACAGTGATTCGTTGGGTAAAAGCAACAAATCGGCAAAGAAGCAAAAATTTTCTCGTATGCAAAATCCAATAGGAAAAACTGGTTTTTGGACAGCCTGTATAGCCATGATAGTGCCATCTGTCATTATAATCTGTAAAGCCTCTATGTTTAGGGCATAATTATTTTTGTAATTGAAGAGTTTTTGGCTATTGTTAAAGTAGATTTCTATGGGGCGTTCCTGGGCTATTTTTGAGAGGGCAGAAGTGGTTTTATTGAATTTAATGTCATTGTGGTGTTCCTTTTTTCGGTCTTTCATTTTCCGTTTAGTCATACCAGTATAGCAGCCTGGTTTATTAGATCTATTGTCTGTAAAGTTTATTTTATAAATACGGGCGGTTTCATCAGGAGTAATAGTGTCTTTATCACTGCGAAGGCGTTTAAAGATATTTTGATTCGGTTTTATGGGTATTTTAATATTTTTCTTGGCAGCTTAATTTGTAATTTAATCCCTGCAGTAGGGAATGGTGTTGGTAAATTTTGGTCTCGGGTTTTTATAGTTGTTAATTTGTTCCAGCTTCCCGATTCTCTTTTTGAAAAGGTTTTTTACTATAGATTTTGGGTAACCTGCATTTTTTTACATTGTTTTAATAAATTGGAGTTCTTCATTGAGGAGTTTTTCGTCTGAGTATACTGTAATTGCACGATTGACATATGAGTGTATGGCGGCTATTTTGATTTTGTAGGGAGTTTTTGAATTAAAATGTACTATTTCATTATTATTGGTGGCTTTTCTGAAAACGGTAGTATGGCTATTATTATTCTTATCTCTCGTGATTTTAACATCCAGGAAGAGAAAAGAATAATATCCATACGAGAGATAAGAACGAGGGATTATGGATATTATTCTTCTTATCTCTCGTGGAACGATATCCACAAGAGATAAGAATAATAGCCATACTACTGTTTTCAGAAAAGCCACCAATAATAATGAAATAGTACATTTTAATTCAAAAACTCTCTACAAATTCAAAATAGCTGCCATACACTCATATGTCAATCGTGCAATTACAGTATGCTCAAAGGAAAAACTATTCAATGAAGAACTCCAATTTATTAAAACACAATGTAAAAACGCAGGTTACCCAAATTCAATCGTCAAAAACCTATTCAAAAAGAGAACCAGAAAGCTGGAACAAATTAACAACTATCAAAACCAGAGACCAAAATTTACCAACGCCATTCACTACTGCAGGGGAGCTGCTCTAAAAATTTACAAATGAAGCTGCCAAGAAAAATATTAAAATACCTATTAATCAGAGTCAAAATATCTTCAAACGCATTCGCAGTGATGAAGACACTATTACTCCTTATGAAACAGCCGGTATTTTTAAAATAAACTTTACAGACAATAGTTCTAATAAACCAGGCTGCTATATTGGTATGACTAAACGGAAAATCAGACCGAAAAAAGGAACACCACAATGACATTCAATAAAACCACTACTGCCCTCTCAAAAAATAGCCCAGGAACGCCCTATAGAAATAGACTTTGGAGAGTTTTTGGCTATTGCTAATTACAAAAATAATTATGCCCTAAACATGGAGGCTTTACAGATTATAACGACAGATGGCGCTATAAATGACATGACGCATGCGTAGATAGATCCTGGATGGAACGCCATACTGAGGAAGAGAGCCAGGTATTTTGAATTGAGACCAGAGCTGAAGAAGGTGGTGGCTGCCACCAAAAGTGCTACTGACAGATTTTAATGTGTTTTTAACTGCTTTTAATGATTTTAATCCAGTCGGTCCTATTGCTTTTAAATTTTAATCCGCTTCCGTCTAGTGTCCGCTGCTGGGATCGATCTCGGGACCTAAGCTGTGGGAAGTGCCAATTCTCTCATGCGCACCAATCTCACTCGCGGTGACATGACTAAAGTTTGAAGTGACTGTTATGGTTGTCACGCCGTTTTTTGACGAGATTGATCAGTATTGGCCGATGCCGATCTGCATTTATTTTTCCATGGGATGAATCAAAATTAAATTAATGTTATGTGTGATTTATAGACTCTACTATTAGGGAAATAAGCATAACATAAACTTAAAAGCAGCACACGTTTTAAAACTTTCAATATCGCAACACTCATGTTGGGCAATATTGGTCAAAATCGAGACAAAAGATTGATTTTGAAATCAGTTTTGTACTATATTTGTATTTTATTTTGAAGAATTTCAATATTTGGAAATATAGAATCTTATTTTTTTTTAATTCTATGGTCAAGTGCATTTATGACTGATGATAAATTATTTGTTATGTGGATGTGGTTTTCTAAATCAAGCAGTAATCAAGTTGTATTCAAGCTTGGCAGTTCTAATGACTTAAATTCAGCGGGAAAATATTTGCTGACTCATTTGTTTGTAATCTCCAAGCTTGCTGCAACCTTAAAATGAATTGAACTGTCCAGCTTATATTAATGAAATTCAAAGAAATGTCAAGCTTGATTTAAGCTTGTGTGCTGTCTGGGTAACGGCCAATTAGCTACACGTGGGCTCTAAGCTGGGTGGGGTGCACTGCGTGGTTGTCCTTCTAAGGGGCCCTAAAACGTATTTACGCTAAGTTTCGGAGAAAACCACGGAAAATTCGAACGGTTATGTCAGCGGACGCGACCTGGTTTTGAACCAGGCACCTTCAGTCTGCCGGTACAGCGCGCTATGCGCTCCGCCACTGGTGGGGCACTCTACAAAGACGGAAGATATCGCTTCGAGGGCTTTTTTCTTTTATGTCAAACTTAGAGATAAATCACAAATGACAAACCTTGGCTACTTTTCACAATTAATCTGGCAATCCTTCAAAACATGATTCTCCCTTTCCCGAGGTAGACAAAAGTTTTTGAAATTAACACCACTCAAGAGTTAAAATGTGTGAAAAACACACTTTCTCTGCCAACTACCTTTTATTGAGGTCGATTCTTAAAAAATCCTTGTAAAAGATTTTTATGAATTTATGTCGTTAATTTTAATGCAAGATTTTTATGGTTATCTTCATTCTCCTTCGATATATGAAGACAAATGTGAAAATGTTTTGGCCCTTCACAACAGGTTAGGTACGAACTCTAAAAAACAATGAAGATGACTGTTATGGATCCGTGTACGCTACATTTTAAAGCAAGAATTTTATGGATATCTACATTTTCCTTTGAGATATGATGGCAAATTTGGACTCCCTCATCCCCGTTCTGGTGCGAATTCTAAAAAATCGTAAAAACGATTTTAAGGCATTTGTGTTCACTATATTTTAAGCAAGAATTTTGGGCTATCTCTTCTTCCTCTGATATATGAAGGGAAATGTGAAAAGAATGTCAAACAAAGTTATGGTCCCTTACACCCGTTTGGGTGCGAATTCTAAAGCACTCTGCAAATGATTCTTACGTATTTGTATTTGCTGCATTCTAAAGCAAGAATTTCAGGGCTATCCCTATTTCCCTTTGAGATATGATGGCAAATTCGAAAATAACTTTTGGCCCCTTATCCCAGTTTTGATGCACATTCTAAAGAACCCTGAAAATGAATGTGAAGCATTTGTGTTCACTATACTTTTAAGCAAGAATTTTACGGCTAAGTCTTTTTTCTTCTGATGTATGAAGGGAAATGTGAAAAGAACGTTTTGGACACTTACGCCCATTCGGGTACGAATTTTAAAAAACCCTGAAGATGATTTTTAAGTGTTACTGTTAGTTGTATTTTAAAGCAAGAATTTTATGGATGTTTAATTTTCCTCTGAGATATGAAGTCAAAAGCGAAAAGAACGTTTTGACTCCTTACGCCCATTTGGGTGTGAATTCTAAAAAATGCTGAAATTGAATTTTAGTATTCGTGTTAGCCGTAAAATACTTGCTCTAAAATATAACTCTCTTTTTTCCTCCGAGATATGAAGGGAAATGCGAAAAGAACGTTTTGGCCCATTACGCCTGTTATTGTGCAAATTCTAAAAAATTTCGAAAATGACTTTCAGGTGTTTGTTACATTTTAAAGCAAGAATTTTACGACTATCTCTTTTCCCCCTGAGATATGAAGGGAAACGTGAAAAGAACGTTTCGGGCCGCCACCCCCGCCTGGGTGCGAATTTTTAAAAATTACTTCTTAAATGACGCCTTGGGCACAACAACAATAAGCTAAAATTTCATGCCTGTATCTCCAGTAGATTTGGCTGGGCGATGATCATCAGTCAGCCAGGACACCTTCCTTTATATTTTGCTCATTTTCCTGTCACTTGCAAGAGAACTTGTTAAGTTAATTTAAGATGTTGGAGTTATTCCCAGCTAATTGATATTTCGAACATTTTTTGGTGTTATTTTGCTAATGAAGGTAACTTTTTTTTTTTTTTTTTACAAAAGCTTGTTAAGTTACTAGAATTTAGCCAAAAAAAAAAAAATCTGATGTGTCCAACACATGACTTCCTTGCACGTCTATTAGATCAAAAATATTTTCTACGCACTTCCTCTAAACTTATTTGTTTGATAGAGATAAAATATCAATAATAGTAAGGTTTAGCGATTTCTAGCCAAATATTTCGATATCGCCAAGCTGAGTTCAATTTGAAAGATTTCCTTCTGGCACTTTATTTGGTGATATTTCACCAAAAGCTGACAAACTTGAGATAGTCTGCGAGATTTTGGGGATAGCCTAAGTAGTCATTGACCACAGACTTTCAATGAATTGAATGCATCCATACACCTCAATGTATTTAAAGTCATTTGGCTCACCCTGTAAATAAATTCTCAGTCGATTGCTGTCAAAAAAGATATTGAAAACAGTTAGATATTACAATAGTTCTAAATACAAAAGTTCAAAATTCTACGGGTTAAAGTTTTAGAGTTATACAAAATACGAAATAATTTTTGGCGATATTTCGGCGAAACTCGTCAATGTCGACGACATTTGGCGAGATTTTAAGCATGAACCAATCAATGACAGATTATCGCCAAATTTGGCGATATTTCGCCAAAACTCGCCAAGAACGATGACAAATGGCGATACTTTGGGCATCGACCAAATGACTGACTATCGCCAAATTTGGCGATATTTCACCAAAACTCGCCAAGGTCGAGGACAGACGGCGAGATTTTGGGCATGTACCAAACAATGACTGTCTACAGTTGTATTATATTGAAGATGTCCATAGACATTAAAGTACTGAAATTCTTTTCGGTGGTCCTGTAAATAAACTCTCCAGTAGATTGGAACCGAAAATCGAGATGCACAACTAGATGTTACAACAATCTTATATATGAAATTTCAACATTCTACGACCAATAGTTTTTGAGATTTGAGAGTTAAATACATACACACGTACACCCAAAGTCGCCAAGCTTGGCGACTTTTGGCGTAATTCTTGAGGGAGGCACGTGACCGTTGTCGGACCATTACCTAACTATATGGTAGGACGGTATTATACTTGAAATGGATGAATGTCCCTAAAACTGCCATTGACCGTAAAGTGTTGGAAATCTTTAAAATGTTCCTGAACGGCGAACGAATGATGAGATGCGTCGAAAAAATTTTTAAAATTAAATTTAGAGGTAATCAAAATCGGTTTTTTTGTCGAAATTTGGCCCCCAAAATTTTTCGGGATCACATTACTTCCTTATACTATGTACAAGGAAGTAAAAACGAAAAGAAAAAGCATATCTAAAATACATACCGCCAAAAGTCATCAAAACTTGGCGACATTTACCACGATTTTTGGTTGCCTCGTGTATCATGCATTGGCTTTGGTGGCGAATCATCGAATTCTGGAAAGAACGAAGGCGTTATCCGAAATCTAGAAACGCAGTTCTCTAATCTAACTAAATCTCTGCAATGTTGTATTTGCCACTTCACACCCTAGCAAACAGCCTCTCCGAAATTTGCTGTCTATCCATCCATCTATCAGATGATGGTTTCTTACGATCTAGATTATTACACTTGACATAAATTGTGGTTCTACTAGAGATTAGCTGCAAAACGTTACTGACTATTTTTCAACGGGACTAATTTATTAAAAATATAATTTTTGCTTTCTACATATTTTTGTCAAAAAGAGCATATTTTTCAGATATTTATAGATTTTAAGCTCGATGTGCAACTCCTCGAAATTGTCACAGCCCTTTCAGATTTTGAATACGTCTTATTCATAATAATATACAACTTCTAAAACCTCGGAGACTAATAATTCGGAAAAGAAATTTTTTTTGTCGATTTAAAAAAAAAAGTCATATTTTTCAAAATTTTCTAAATTTCAAGCTCGATGCGCAACCCTAAGATGTTGTCGTAGAACATTCAAATTTTACGCATATCTTATTTATATCAATTTACAACTTTTAAAACCTCAGGAGATAAAGATTTCGGAAAAAAATTTTTTTTTGGATCCACTCTAGTGTGCATAATACATATAGATCCAAATTGAAATAATATTGTTACGAATTTTTCGGGGTGATCTGTTCTTCAGAGGTTAAATTAGGCTAAAATTCGTATTCTACGCGTCGAATAATAAGTTTTGCATTTTATTACGTCAAAATCATTATCTAGAACGCCAAATAGGGAGCTCTGTGTTTTACATAGAAAAGCATGGGACCTGTCGGTCTCTCTCCAAATATTGGCGATATCGCTTAATGATGTAGTTTGAAACAAAACCATGCGATTTTGGTACCTACATATGTACAAATAAACTAATTATGGCAGGTTCTTCAAAATTTTGAGACTTCTACATACCGGGTGTCCCAAAAATGACTGATGGATTTTGAAAATCAATTTAAAAAAAAAAAAAAAAAAGTGTGTGCGTGTAATCTTTACGCGCGATTGAAGTAAAACTTCTTTGACGTTTACGATAAATATCACTGAAATTATTAAACTTTAACTTAAAATAAATATCATATTCTAATTTAATTATATTTATTATTCATGTACTTTACAAAGATTATATAAATGTTATATTCATATTATTCATTGGAAATAGGAACTTGTGAATGTCATCATAATATTTTATGTATGAAATTATAGGTTTGTGTTAACTATACTGTGAAACATAAATTTTACTCTCTAAATTTGCTAACTTTCTTGGAAATACAACATCTATCGTTGTACCGAAACGCGTTGTTGATTGAAGTCGAGAAGTATTCATAGTTAGATCCAATTTTTCTTTTTAAAAATCATCTGACGGCTGAGATTCTTGGTAGCGAAAATTAACATTAAAATCTCCAGTAAGAATCACCGGTAATTCGTGATAATTATTTAGAATCCAGGAAGAGTCCATGTTGTAGTATTATTCTTTAACTGTTTTCTTATACCATTGTTCCGTCGGGAGTTTGGGTTTGAATGGGAGAAATGTCCATAGTCTAGTATTATATTTTAACTCTGTTTTTTAAGTGGTGTTTTCCTCTGATTGTTGGGTTCGAATGCAGGTAGTGTAAATTTTTTTTAGTGTTTTTCTATCACAGTATACTTAAGCGTTGATTTCGTCTGCTGGTAGGTTTCGAATTATTTATCTGTATCCGTGTTTTTAAATTGCAGGTTCTATCTATTGTTTGGGAATGATTGCAGCCAGGGTCCGTTTCTTTGTGGTGTTCCATCCGCGTGTTAAACCGTTGCTCCGTCTTGAGGTTGGGTTAGAATCCACGGAGTGTCCATTTGTTATTCTTTTATTTTGATCTTAAACCCTTTGCAGCCAGTGTTTGTTTCTTTGTGGTGTTACATACCCATGTTCTTAAACCGTTGTTCCGTCTGGATATCGGGTTAGCATCCATGAAGTGTCCGTGTTGAACTATTATTCTTTCACTGTTTACTTAAAATGTTTTCCCGTAGGGTTTGAATCGAGAGAATGTCTTTGTTGTGGTATTTTTCTTTAACTGTGTTCCTAAACTGGTGTTTTCTTCTGTCGGTTGGTATCGAATGGACGTATGGTCTATTATTGCATTTTTCTATGGCAGTGTTCTTAAACCTTTGTTTTCGTCTGCTGTTTTTGCTCGAAGTATTATTCTGTTTAAAAATTTACCTTTGGCTCATTATTATAAATAACTCAAAAACACATGAGCAATATTAAAAGATTACATATTATTTAAGTACAAACAAACAATATTTATGTATGATGGCAACCAATCATGTCAAGTTTTTACTCATAATTCCATTAAATATTGTATTAATGCCATTGAAAACATGTGCGTAAAGCAACGGAATGCACCATAGTACCACTTTCTGTATTCGGTTCGTAGGCCTTGCTTATCGGAGGTGACGGGTTGGGTCGCCGCCTGTAACAACAGTGAGAGACAGTCAGCAGGATCGCCGCCTGTTCAGCGAAAGACTTCACACAGTGGCTCTGACAAGAGCCGGTCCACTTATCCACTGAACAGGGTCACCAGACAAGATCTTGCTTCAAAACAGGTAGGGAGTAATGTCGACGCGCAGGGAGCACAGTCGACGTTCTCAGGAACGAACGCCCGAGAGCTGTTCCGCAAATAATTAAACTTATAAATCTGAAAAAAGCTTGTTAAGTGTGACGTCAATATGAAGTAAAAATCACTTGCAATAGCAAACTTTGTCACGCAAATGATTAACTTTTTTGACTCTCGGATATGAAATGTTGCTGAAAATAGCGAAAAATCGCTTTAAAATGAGGGAGTGGGTGGATTTTCAGATTTTTAAAGTAGCGCAGATTGTTTTCTATATTTTTATACATGATTATGGAAATTTTCAAGGGGATCGTACAAACGGTGTAGAAATTATCAGGCTTTTTGTCCTTGACATTGCAATGTTTTTGCAGTCATGGCGGAACAGGGCCGTAACCAGAGGGGGGCTACGGGGCTGAGCCCTACCTAGCCGGCTTTCAGCCCCCCCCCTAAGATTTTCAATTTTTTTTTGTAAATTTACAAATAAATACGAAATTCTAGAAACGACTGATTTTTAACAATCGCTAAATTTTACATCATAAAAAATACCCATTGTTTTGGGAGAATTTCTCATCACAATGGCCAGATTTCTATACATACGGTTAATTATTTTGCTGCTCTTGGCTGCATGTTGGCTGCATCGCTCTTGGCTATATTCTTTGATGTAGAATCGGTTTTCGGATTTTTCCGAGTACACGAAACTGACGGTTTCCTTTTAATTTCCTTACAATTTTATCTTTACAATTATATATTTAAAATGAAAAAAAATGCACTTTTCAGTAAATTTTTAATTTACTGAATTTAATTGTTGTTGTTTTTTAATTGTTAAATTTTTTTTTATTTTACAGAGTTTATTATTATTATTATTGGATAGCATTTAATGGATTGCAAAAGGCACAATTAACTAGTAACTACGCAGGCCCGTAGTCAGGGGGGCGCTGAAGGGTGATCAGCACCCCCTGGAAAAATTTGAGCGCCCTCTAGACGTCTCATAATTTTTCACGAAATTTCAAACGTGGAAGAATTTGACTTTTATCGAGACGACCTTAAATATTGTTGCAGAATACTCTGTTAATTCCTCGGTTCGTCTTTCTAAAGTCCAGTTGATGTAGAAAGTTCTAGTAAAGGGTCCACTAGTCAGGATGGAACACAAACTTTATTGCTTCTAGAACTTCATCGAATAATCAGTTGTACAAAATTCACAAGCACAATCAGTCAGTAACGTGCTGATAACAGTCCGCTTAGTACAAAAGCGTTCACAAATGCTGTATTTCTCACACAAAATAAAACACTTCCACAGGCATGAATTCAGTGGAAACGTACGAGGGTAATCGTACACTGTGCCTCAAGACTCAGCAATGAAGAATTTACACACATCACTTAAAAACCAGCTTTGAAAATCAAGCAAAATATAGCACAATTCGCAGCGTAATGCAGCAAATTCACTCAACGAGAGCTCGATGAACACTGAACTGGGGAGTCTGTTATGTCTGTATTTATAGGTGACGCAGAAGCTACAAGGAGCATCTAGAAGAATGTATCTCCCGAAGATTCCACGTAAAACTGGACTTTTGATTACGTCATAAAAATGTAGCTGAATCATTAGGCTATTGTGTGGTTTTAATGCAGAAAAAACAACTTTAAAGGGCCCATTCGAAAAATAGCGCGAAATGTCTCCAAGCTTGGCTACTTTTTTGGCAAAATATCACCAAATTTGGCGCCAAAAGTAAGTCCCCAAAAGTGAGGTTAGTGAAGTTCTAACATCAATATTTCTCGAGATTTCTGGAAAACCCCATAGAAACCAATAGAAAAACATTAAACTCCACATCTCGCATTCAAGTTAACCGATTTTGATGCAATAAAATGCAAAATTTTATTATTTAACGCGTAGAACACGAATTTTAAACCCAAAAACAGCGGGTTGCCCCGAAAATTCGTAACAATATTTAAAAACATTAGGGATTAAAATCCCCGCACCCGAAAAAATAATCGTAGTCAAAAATTTCTTTAAAAAATTAAGTGTGCTGACTACGGATAAGTTTGCTGAAATATGCAAGCAAAAAATTGCTTTTTCGGACTCCTTGCTGCTGTGAGAACTTTTGGCTGTAGTACAGCATTGTGCGAGTCAATATTTTCTGTACTTACAAGACTGAACAGACAACAAAGACAATCTCTGTGTCACAATAGACTTTCAAATTTAATACTTTTAGCTTTTGAAAAGCAGCGCGCAAAAATATAGATTTGAATATATTTTTCAAACATTTAAACGAAAAGAAGTACAGGCGGCTGCAACTGTACAAAAAGTGTTTAACTTTGTTAATAATAATTTATATTTGTAATAATTATAGCTATGTCGTAAATTCTAAATCTTGGACTCTTTTGTATAATTTTCGTTATATACCTTTTTTTGGGGGGGAGGGCGGAGAATTTAATTTTTTTTCAAAGTTTCTCTAAGAATTAATTTGATCAAAAGAAATATAGAATTTTTAAAATTATTCAAAATATTTAGATCTGTTATTCATAGGAAATCATCAACTATATTATATTTTGTAGTGAAATTATAAGTAGATTTAAATGTTAAGGACGTTATGTTTTTAATTCGAATTTGTTTTCGGATTTGTAAATTTTCTGCTGTTATGTGATAAATTTTACAGTGCATTGAAAAATGTACAGCTGCGGAAAAAAAAGGCTCACTTGCACTTTTTTCGGCCGTCGTTCGTCGTACAGCAAAGTTACAGATACCAATCATTTACGATTGACGTACGCTTTAATTTACTATGCATAAAAATTGCGTAAGGGGCCATGTACATACTAAAATTCGCACCAACTTTTCTTTTTCCCAATAGCAACCCCTATATTTCACTTCCTATTTCAAAAATTTAGCTCATTTTAACCCCGAATACCAATTTTCAATAAATTTGAACTGAAAATGAGTGAGTTATGAAAAGCGACCAATGTGTTAAAATACTTTTTCATACTTTAATTCATATCTCATATAATAAGAAGCTTATTTTTATTCGTACTATAAGAACTAAACGACCCAAACGTAATTTACCGTTATTATGATTTTTAATAAAATATTAATATGAATTATGAATTACTAAATTAATATTAAAAAAAATTATGAAAAGCGACCAAGGAAAATTTCGATGGAAATAGATGCAGAAAGTAATATTACATGGCCGTGCAAAATTTCAAATTTTTACGTTCGGTAGTTTAATTTATATTAACGAAAATATATTATTTTCATGAGTTAAGGGGCCATATATAAATCTATTAAGTGACAATTTTTTGAATATTGCTTAAAATAAACGTAAATTAGATTTCTTTTGTGCAAAAACATAGTAAAAGTAGCGGTATTAAAAAAATATCAAATTTTGAAAAAAATAAATTAGTGGTTTTTATAGTTTGATGGTGATTCTATAAAGCGTCTATTGTTGGGTCCGCTACCATATCCCCCCAAATAAAATATTTTCAGGGTATAGAATTAGATGCAGTTGATGCATGTCTTCTAATACAACGTCCTGTTTCTGAAAAA
Organism: Cheiracanthium punctorium; assembly: GCA_038373885.1. Taxonomy (NCBI): domain Eukaryota; kingdom Metazoa; phylum Arthropoda; class Arachnida; order Araneae; family Cheiracanthiidae; genus Cheiracanthium; species Cheiracanthium punctorium. Next base: position 98,386 of record JAWZYV010011670.1, read on the forward strand.
CTAACATCCTCCAACATTCCAGGCATGAATTTGGCCTTCTTTAATATTGGAAACATTAGGTCTTCGGACTTCCCCATGTTTTATCAAACATTCAGAAAACATTCAAAATCACGTTTTTCTGTCTAAATTTTCATCTGACTGTAAATTAAAATACCGCCAAAAGTCTAATAAAGCCGTTATCAGACGACGCATTTTCGCCCTTCAAAATGTTCGTACAACTCTTTCGGCTTTCATTTTTCTTGTCAAAAGCAAGGTATAGGGTTGTATTGCAAGGCAAGAAAACGATTTGGTGGATTGGCACGGGGTTGCCGATTTGGTGACGTTATCGCTCGTTTTGTGACAAAACAGTTATTACGTCATCGCTGTTTTTGTCACAAAAATCACTCGTCCTGTCGCGCCCCGTGCATTCGAACATTGACATTGACGGTGGAATTCGAACGTTCCTTTTAAAGTAAATACAGTAAAAAAGTTTAGAATGGTTTTTGATTTGCACTTCGAAAATAAAACCGGCTTCTATTTCCGCCGTCCACATTGCAGGCATGGAGGTCGCCATCTTGAATGAAGGTGTGGACAGTGTCTAAAGCTCTGATTGGCTGATTTCGCCATTCATACCAAACATTTTTCAACATTGTTCGAAACAGTCCGGTGTCAAGGGAAATACTATCACACAACGGTTTTCGCCTGACTGAAGGGCAAAACTGCAGTACAAAAGTGTTGTACGTGCATTTTGCAGTGCGTAGAGCTCTCGTGTGATAGCACCTTAAGAATATTGCACATTGAAGACGATAATATTAAATGAAGAAAGTAAAATAACAAACACAGTGATAATATTGGGTAGGCAGAAGAGTAATTGTGTTTTTTACATGAAATTCAAACTAATAAATTTTCAATCATGAAACCATCCTTCAAGTTCGACCGTAGCTGAGTAACACTCATGCTTAAAGTCAGAACAGCAGAGAACAGATTCTCACTCCTGGCAACATTTCACCTGTCTAAGAGAGCCTTCAAGAGAACTACTCAATAACAATTTCAAAATTAGAAAAATTTTTAAAATTGTGAGCAGTCGTTTTGCATTTTTCCTTTAAATCATATGTACGAACCAAGGAAGTTATGAACTCACGGGTCATTTAGACCACTGACTAAATATTCTAATGTCTGTCCTTGATATTCTCAGTACAAAAAACTTTAAGAGAGATGACCACAATATTTTCCTTGAAACTAATATTTATTTCCTTTAACTCTCGCGAGCGAAATTAATGAAAGGCGAAAAGTTCGAAACCTACAAATGGTGTTTTTCAATTTGCAGAAAGTCCCTTAAAAACGCGCAAAAAATAATTCGCAATACCTCCGGAAATTATCGTCGAAAATTGGTAAAAATTTATATTTAGGGTAATTTGAAGGTTTTCTTTCGTTTAATAAAGTCAAAATACAGCGTTGCCATTGAGTTAAACGAAGTTGATGCAGAATGAAACATGAAGGCGGCCCCTTATGCAAATTAAATTAATAGTAAATTAAAGTATGCGTTATTTGCCAACGAATGGCATATATAAATTTGCTGTACGACGAACGACGGCGAAATAAAATGCTAGTGGGCCTTTTTTCCTCCACAGCTGTGTATGTATATACACACACAGCGAAACATACAGACGATTAAAACAGCAATATATTAATGACCAATATGTATAATAGAAAAAGGTTGTTACAATGCAAAATGGCATCATTCATCAATTTTGTATGTTCATTTAGATAGAGTAGGTCAGTCCAGTTCTTATTCTTGCAGATGCAGTTTGTATTGTAAATGAAATATATGTGTGCTTGTGTGTATATATGTGTGTGTGTGTGGGGGGGGGGGGTGCGTGTATGGGCACCCTCAGCAGAAGTTTGAGCGCCCTTTGTACTTCTGGTCTAGCTACGGCCCTGTAACTACGTCTTGTGAATTATTGTTGTACAAAAAATTACTCTAACCAACATCCAATACTGCATTCTCTCAAAATATCATTTGAATATTTTTAATGGAGTCTCAATGAAAAAATTATTAACATAATGAATGTTAAATATTTTAAAAACACTGTGTTTTTTGAAGCAAATACTCTAGAAAAAAAAAAAGTGCAAATTGAACCCCCCCCCCTTTCCGCCTACTAATACTTATGTTTGTTCCGCCCCCCCCAAACACTAGATTCAAAGCCCTACCTAACATTTCATCCTGGTTACGGCCCTGTGGCGGAATGAAGAAGCAAGGGGGAAAAAGATGCGTCATTTCCTTCACTGAGCGTTACCTCCGTCAGAAAAAAAATCTGAGTTACTCTCTAGTTGCGCCTAAAGAAATTTTACTTTAAAAAATAAATAAATAAAAAAAAAATAAAAACCGGAATACGATAGATATGTATCGTTTGCGGCTTTATGTTTAGAAATCAGGGAATTTTATCCCACCAAATTTCAAATTTAGTTAACATTTTCACCCACAGGAGGCGCTGAAAACTATGAAAAAATAAAAACCGGTATGAAAATTTTGCAAGGACTGTTGCAAAAAAACTAAATAATGACATTTTCAAGGTAACCCCCATTTGCTGCAACAAAATGGCGCAGTCTGAGGCAAAAATTTCCAGACATCCGTTCAAACACGTCACTTGGAATTGTCTCACATGCAGTACAGATGTGCTGATTCAGATCCGCAACTCGTCAGCTTGTTTGTGGATTCAGCTTGTTTGTGGAGTTTGGCGGTATACCAAATCTTTCAGGTACCCATAAGAAAAAAGTCGCAGGGCGTCAAGTCTGGCGAATAAGGACGCCATGCCATGACGCTTCATGTATGCATGTCATAATCCAAGGCATTTATCCGCTCACTGAAATGTTCGTTCAAGAAGTCAAGTAATGCAGACTTCCGATGTGGACGAGCACCATTTTGCATGAACCAGGAGGCATTCGAACAGTTCTCCAAAGCAATATGAATCCCCACAAATTCTTCCAGAATCCCAAGATATCGTACAGCATTTATCGGTTGCTTTCGAAAAAATCTGGAGTGACTCCACTCGACTTTCCGAACACTTACGATTAAGATCATTACCAAGCATTTAAATAAATTTTAATCGATGAATAATCCAAACATATATACCAAATTGAAACTCAATCGAATGCACCATTTAAACGCTTGCGCACTTTCAAGAATTTCTCCTCATATACCATTATGCCATAATATAAAAGAAAGTTTTGTCGTAGCCCTGTAAGAGAACTATAAGTCCTATACACACTAAAATCAATACCGGTCTTAGGATGGTGGTTTATAACATGTATACCCAATTTGAGCTCAATCGAATGTATCGTTTAAACGATAGCGCACTTTCAAGAATTTCCCCCGATAGGCCATAATGTAAAAAAAATCTTTGTCGTAGCCCTGTAGAAAAACTATAAGTCCTATACACACCAAAATCAATACCGGTCTTGCGACGGTGGTTTATAACATATATACCCAATTTGAGCTCAATCGAATTTACCGTTTAAACGCTAGTGCACTTTCAAGAAATTTCCCCCATAGGCCATAATGTAAAAGAAATCTTTGCCGTAGCCCTGTAGAAAAACTATAAGTCCTATACACACAAAAATCAATACCGGTCTTGCGACGGTGGTTTATAACATATATACCCAATTTGAGCTCAATCGAATCTACCGTTTAAACGCTAGCGCACTTTCAAGAAATTCCCCCCCATAGGCCATAATGTAAAAGAAATCTTTGTCGTAGCCCTGTAGAAAAACTATAAGTCCTATACACACCAAAATCAATACCGGTCTTGCGACGGTGATTTATGACATTTATATCCAATTTGAGCTCAATCGAATGCTCCGTTCAGGAGCTATCGTGTTCACTCACATACACACAAACACACACATACATACATACATCTCGTAAAAATAGCATAAATGGATTCAGAAGAGCTCAAAACGTGTAAAAACACCAAAATCTCGAAGTCGAATTTTTTCATGATTACAGTACTTTCCTTACATGGTACATGTTCGGAAAGCTCTATTATTCCGCTCTATGGCTCTATTATTCCTTTGGAGGAAATCGCAGCCCATATCATTATTTTTGGTGAATGCAGGGATGAAGGTTCAGCAAAATGAGGATTTTCGCTTCCCCAAATTCGCGAGTTCTGCTTGCTGGCATAGCTATCGAGGTGAAAATCCGCTTCGTCTGAGAACCATATTGTTGCGGAATTACTCTGCTACTCCTGGGGTTCGTCGTTCTAAAGTCCAGTGGTGTAAAAAGTTCAAGTAAAAAGTCACTTGTCAGGATGGAACACAAACTTTATTTCTTCTAGAACTTCGTAGAACAATCAGCTGCACACAATTCACAAGCACAATCTAGCAGTAACGTGCTTTTAACAATCCGCTTGGATTAGAAGCTCTCACAAATGCTGTATTTCTCACACAAAATAAGTCACTTTTACAGGCAAAAATTCCGTGGAAATATTCAAGGGATATAGTACACTATCCCTTAAGACACAGCAATGAAGAATTTACACACAGCACTTTAAAAACAGCTTCACAAAGCAAGCTAAAACACAGCTTCTATAGCACTATCAGTTCACACAAAACAAGCGTACTCAGAGCTCCTCACACATTGAATGTTCAACTCGCAACTGACTCGCTTCGGGGCGATGCCCGCTTCTATAAATAGCCGACGCAGGAGGTACAAGAGGATTCCAGAAAAGTCAATCTCTCGAGGGTTATACATAAAGCGTGAATATTGATTACGTCATAGAAGAGAAATGTTAGGTTATTATGCGTTTTTAATGCAGGAAAAACAACTTCCAGGCCCCATTGGGAAAATCGCGCCAAATGACCAAAAACTCGCCAAGCTTGGCGACTTTTGGCGAAATATCGCCAAATTTGGCACCAAAAATAAGTCCCCAAAAGTGAAGAGATCTAAGCTCTAGGACTAATATTTCTCGAGATTTCTAGAAGCCCATAGAAAAACATATGGGAAAGCGAAACCTCCGTATCTCCGGTTCTAATTCGCCGATTTTGATGCAACAAAAAGCAAAATTTATCTATTTGAAGCGTAGAATACGAATTTTAAACCATTCTAAGCCCCAGAGCAGCGGGTTGCCCCGAAAATTCGTAACATTGCCCCCTTCCCAAGGACTGCACGTCCCGGGCAGTACAATCCCTAGTTAGGAGGTCACACAGGTACCTACACTGTATAACACTTAACAAGATCTTAACAACATAATTCAAGCAAGTAATCAATAGCACAATAAGCAAATACACATTAATAAATAAATAATCATCATAATAAATAATTACACTATAATAAGTAATCAATGTAATAACAAATACACATTAATAAAATCCAATATATTACAAATATGCACACTAAACATGGCGTAAGTGGTGAGAGAAAGAGAGTTGAAGAAAGAGGAAGAGAAGAGAAAGACAGGAAAGGAATGAGAGGTGAAAGAAAAGAGGAATTACGCCATAGTGACCATAGTCTGAGCTAATTACAACCGCGGTAGATGGCTAGCCGATCGTAATGTACAACTCTTGGCTTCGAGTTTGGTGACTTACGAATCCGTACGATGACGTCATTCAGCCGGTTTAGGACTGTGTAAGGACCATCCCACGGCGATTGCAGCTTGGGAGACAGGCCTTTCCGTCGAGTAGGATTCCATAGCCAAACTTTGTCACCTGCGTTGAACTCGTGTCCCGTAGCCTTCGTGTCGTAGCGAGTCTTCATCTTTTCCGTGTTCAGGTTGATCCGCTCCCGAGCAAAATGATGCACATCTTCAAACCGTGCCCGAAGGTTTTCCACGTACTCCTCTGGCGATGAAGGCGCATCTGGAGGGCGGCTGAACACTAGATCGGCGGGAAGACGAAGATCTCTGCCGAACAGCATCTGGGAAGGTGTGAAGCCGGTAGTCTCGTGCACGGCACTCCTATAGGCCAGCAGGAACAGGGGGAGTTTCTTGTCCCAGTCCTCTTGATTCCTAGATACCAGGAGCGAGAGGTTGTTCAAAATTGTGCGATTGAACCTCTCCACCATGCCGTCGGATTGCGGGTGTAAAGGCGTAGTCTGTGTTTTGTCTATTCCGAGAAGATGGCATAGTCCTTTAAAGACTGCAGAGGTAAAGTTCGTTCCTTGGTCGGAATGAAGTTGCAGAGGGGTTCCATATCTGGAAATCCATTCTTGCACCAGTACCTCTGCTACGGTCGTAGCTTCTTGATCGGGAATAGGAAACGCTTCGGGCCATTTAGAGAAGTAGTCAATGACAACTAGGATGTATTTGTTGCCATCCGAAGTTCGCGGAAGAGGTCCCAGGATGTCGAGGGCAATCCTCTCTAAAGGCGCTCCTACATTATAACGATGTAGTCTTCCACGGCTTCGTTTCCTCGGGCCTTTACGGGCGGCACAGGCGTCACAAGCTTGACACCACTTTTCGACGTCACCTCGAGCCTTAACCCAGTAGAAGCGCTCGCGAACTTTCTGCAGGGTCTTCATTACGCCAAAATGGCCTCCAGTGTAGCCATTATGAAGTTCTTCTAGAACCTTCGGAATCCTCGAGCGAGGGAGTACTAACTGCCATCGGAGCATCTTGCCTTCGTCCGACTCCCATTTACGATACAGGACTCCATTCCTCAGGCGAAGCGAATCCCATAAAGCCCAGTACTGTTTTGTTGCCGGACTGTAAGATGATATTTCTTGCCAACTGGGCTTAGCGCTGGATTTTTCCATAAATTCCACAATAGGTTTGATGTCGCTGTCTGCTAATTGGTCCGCCCGAACATTTTCGTCACTCCAGGGATCTTGGGATGGTGTCGATGATGTAACTTGGCGGACAACGGGATGTTTCAGATGGTAATTTTTCTCTGCCCTGGAGCAATAGCGACAACTGTCTATGCAGGGCCTTCTTGACAAAGCATCTGCATTTCCATGAGATGCCCCTTTCCGATGACGTATCTCGATGTCATATTCTTGTAATCGCTGTATCCACCTGGCTATTTGGCCCTCTGGATTCTTGAAATTTAGAAGCCAGGTTAAAGAGGCATGGTCCGTTCGGAGCAGGAACTTTCGGCCGTACAGGTAATGATGGAAGTGCTCCACGGCTTTAATGATAGCAAGAAGTTCCTTTCTCGTAACACAATAGTTACGTTCTGCCTTTGAGAGGCACTTGCTCCAGTAAGCAATGACGTGTTCTTGGCCATCTATCTCCTGGGACAAAACTGCTCCAACACTCTCCTTACTTGCGTCTGTGTCCAGGATAAATGGCTTGTCAGGGTGAGGATACGACAGGATCGGCGAAGATGTTAAAGCCGTCTTCACTTCGTTGAATGCGTCCTCACATTCCTCAGTCCATAGAAATTTCTGTCCAGTCTCGGTCAATTTGTGAAGGGGTCTTGCAATTTGAGAAAAGCCCTTCACGAATTTTCGATAGTAAGTACACAGACCGAGAAAACTTCTTAAGTCATGGATATTCTCGGGACGACTCCAGTTCTTGACTGCGGACGTCTTTTCGGGATCGGTTCGGACTCCGTGGGCGGATATTATGTGCCCGAGGTAACGTACTTCCCGACGGAACAAGTTGCACTTCGACGGGCTTAGTTTCAAGTTTGCCTCTTTTAATTTCTGCAGTACCTTTCGAATGTTCTCGAGATGCTCTTCGAAAGTCCTTCCGACGATGATGATATCGTCCAAATAAACGAGACATGCTTCGTAGGAAAGTCCTCTCAACACTGTCTCCATTAGACGCTCGAATGTAGCCGGTGCGTTGCAGAGTCCAAAAGGCATAACTTTGAACTGCCACAATCCTTGTCCCGTGGTGAACGCAGTCTTTTCACGGTCATCGGGATGGATTTCTACTTGCCAGTAGCCACTCTTGAGATCCAGAGTGGAGAACCATTCGTTTCCCGATAAAGTGTCCAATGTGTCGTCTATCCTGGGAAGAGGGTAGCTGTCTTTCTTGGTAATGTCATTCAGACGTCTATAGTCAACGCAGAACCGGGTGGAACCATCTTTCTTTCGGACCAAAACAATCGGCGAGGCCCACGGACTAGTCGATGGCTCGATGACGTCATCACGCTGCATCTCCTCTAAAAGTCTGCTCACCTCTTCTTGCTTAGCAAACGGCAGCCGCCTAGGATGTTGCTTGATGGGAGAATGGCTGCCTGTATCTATCCTATGTTGAGTTAAGCTCGTACGGCCAAAGTCACCCGAAGTTCGGGAGAAGAGGTCTTCAAATTCAGCTATTACTTTCTCCGCAGCCCTTCTCTGTTCTGCCGTTAACTCCACGTCTTGTATTAATTCCTTCGTCAGGCACTCGGAAGATTTAGCTGTCGTTTGGCTGATGTTCTTATTAATGCAGGTAACAGGAGTGCATGTCGCCAACACTTCATTTTTCTTTATCACCTTTGACTTGTCCGTCACATTTACTACTCTAACTGGAATTTCTGTTCTCGACAAGTCCACAAGTGTTGCTCCCACAAGTACTCCTCTGATGGAATCACTATTGCTTGGGTGTTCTATTAATCCAAAACGGAATTTATTGCTTTCTTTTACTGTTCCAGAAATTATTGAATCAGTTCTGGGAGGTAGAGTGATATCAGTCTGGGCTATTATTTGCTGAACAGGCAAAACAGTTTCATTTCTAATATCGAACGCAGCTATTTCTTCTGAGTCTGAACGAAGCTCATTATTCTTAAAGTCCAAATTAAATTTTTGTGATTTTAAAAAGTCCAGTCCGAGAATAAAAGAGTCTGTAATATTGGCGACATATACCACATGGTCGTATCTGGCATTTCCAAACGTGATTTCTACTTGCGCTTTTCCGCCCACTTCGATCTTGTCACCTGTCACAGTCTGGAGGGTCAGCGAGGGCGGAGTCCAGATAATCTTCAAATTTAATTTCTTGGCCAGATCCGTCCTTATGATGGTTACGTTCGCTCCAGTATCAATCACCATGTGGCATGGGGAACCATTAACATATCCCAGTACGAAGAGTCCATTACTGCCGCCATTCACTGATGAAATCTGCAAGACTTTCAAACGGGGCTTTTGAATATCCCTCAGCATCTGTTCCTGAAAGTCGTCTCTTTTCTGTCTTCCTTCATGGGCTTCTCTGGTGCATTGATAACTGCGATCTTTACGACGAGAGTTCTTTTGTGCGTCACAGTATTTTCGTAAATGCCCCTCGCTGTTGCACCTCCAACATTTTACTTTCTTTGGGCCATCTCTCGTTCTATCGGATCTTAATTTTCGTTCTATGAGATCTTCAATTCTCTTCAACCTGTTCTCGACGCCCTCTGTGTCTTTGTCAGCTTCCTCTTGGACCGTGACCGCTCTAACAGCATGCCGATCTTTTCTCACGGCCCGCTGGGCTGCCTCTAGCTTCATTGCGAACACCAGAGCAGACTTCAAATCCTGATAATCTTCCAACATAAGTGACTTTTGGGTTTCTGGATCACGGATGGCTTCAATAAAATGACGCACCGCCATTTCTTCTCGGACATTATCAAGGTGGTCCATGTAAGCTAGATGACAAAGCCTATCTATGTCCGAAGCCAGCTCTTGAAGGGTCTCGCCAGATCTCTGCATCCTTGACTTAAGTTGGATTCTACTATATTCTTTCTGGCACTTCTCTCCGAATTTCATCTCCAAGGCACTGGCAAGGGCGTCAAAATCTCCTATCTTCGTCGCTCCGATAGTTTGCAATACATTAATTGCATCTCCGCTAAGGGAAGCGGCCAGTTGGTCCGCTTTCTCGGACTCGCTCCAACCATTGGCTTTGGCGACGATCAAGAATTGGGTCTTGTAAGCTTCCCAGGGAGTCTTTCCATCATAGGTCGTTAGTTTCACTGTTGGGCGGCGTGACGACAACTTGATGTTTTCAGGTAATTTTCCCATCTTCACTAGAGAGTCAAGTTTTTCCTCAATTTTATTCTCAAATTCTTCACGCAACTCTTTCACGTTTCTTGCTTGGCTTTCTTCTAGTATCGACATTCTCTTCTCCATATTTTCTTGATTTGTCTGTATTTTTTCCTCCAGTCCGGATTTCATTTCTTCCAGTCCGGCTTCTATTTTCTGCTCCAGTCCGGATTTCATCTCGTCGTGTGCGGCTCTTAATTCTTCCAGTCCGGTCTTCACATCGTCGTGCGCGGCTCTTAATTCCTCCAATCCGGTTTTCACTTCATTGTGCGCTGTCTTTAACTCGTCCAATCCGGATTTCATCTCGCCTTGTGCAGCTTTAATCTCATCTTGTCCGGCTTTCATCTCTTCTTTTATCTCATCTTGTCCGGCTTTCATCTCATCTTGTCCGGCTTTCATCTCTTTTTTTATCTCATCTTGTCCAGATTTCATTTCCTGCATCATATTCATGAGCTTTTGAAGTTGTTCTTCCATTTTTTGTCTAGTCAAAACCATAAACTGGAAAATTAAAGTCCTTCTCTAGAATCCCGATTCTGACACCAAATGTTGCGGAATTACTCTGCTACTCCTGGGGTTCGTCGTTCTAAAGTCCAGTGGTGTAAAAAGTTCAAGTAAAAAGTCACTTGTCAGGATGGAACACAAACTTTATTTCTTCTAGAACTTCGTAGAACAATCAGCTGCACACAATTCACAAGCACAATCTAGCAGTAACGTGCTTTTAACAATCCGCTTGGATCAGAAGCTCTCACAAATGCTGTATTTCTCACACAAAATAAGTCACTTTTACAGGCAAAAATTCCGTGGAAATATTCAAGGGATATAGTACACTATCCCTTAAGACACAGCAATGAAGAATTTACACACAGCACTTTAAAAACAGCTTCACAAAGCAAGCTAAAACACAGCTTCTATAGCACTATCAGTTCACACAAAACAAGCGTACTCAGAGCTCCTCACACATTGAATGTTCAACTCGCAACTGACTCGCTTCGGGGCGATGCCCGCTTCTATAAATAGCCGACGCAGGAGGTACAAGAGGTTTCCAGAAAAGTCAATTTCTCGAGGGTTCTACATAAAGCGTGAATATTGATTACGTCATAGAAGAGAAATGTTAGGTTATTATGCGTTTTTAATGCAGGAAAAACAACTTCCAGGCCCCATTGGGAAAATCGCGCCAAATGACCAAAAACTCGCCAAGCTTGGCAACTTTTGGCGAAATATCGCCAAATTTGGCGCCAAAAATAAGTCCCCAAAAGTGAAGAGATCTAAGCTCTAGGACTAATATTTCTCGAGATTTCTAGAAGCCCATAGAAAAACATATGGGAAAGCGAAACCTCCGTATCTCCGGTTCTAATTCGCCGATTTTGATGCAACAAAAAGCAAAATTTATCTATTTGAAGCGTAGAATACGAATTTTAAACCATTCTAAGCCCCAGAGCAGCGGGTTGCCCCGAAAATTCGTAACAATATGTTGCCAACATCGAGTTCACCATCATTTACAAGTTGCAGCATGGCGTTCGCGAAATTATAGTGTGCATTAATGGCATTCGGACCGAGGGGTTGGTGAGTCCGGATTTTGTACGGGAACATGTGAAGGCTGTGGCGTATGAGACGGTGAGTCTCAATCTTCGGAGTCCAGTACAAGATGCAACACGGCGTACGGAAGTCCGGGGCCGCTGTTGGATAGCCTGCTGTACGGCTTCAGCATACGACTCTGTAACTGAAAGGCATGGCCCACCAACATTTCCAATACTGTCATCATTCACGCTCCCCGTTCGTTCGAATTTCTGGAATAGAGTCCTTATCGCATTGTCAGACGGTCCGTTTCTCACAGTTTTTTTTTTAGAAACTGCGCTTCGTTTTAACAAAACTGTGCTCCATGCGGTGGAATTCTAACACAATAAATACCAGCTGTTCAACGGAAAAAACCATTTTGGTAGAGCGGACTTGCAATCTCAACCGCACACGCTATCAGTTTGACGACGAACTACGGAATGGCGAGCTGAAATACTTTTTTAACTATTTAACTAATTTAACTATTTTTAACTACTTTTTTAACAGATCGCCTGCAGCTCCATCTCTTCTAAGAAATGTTAACTAAATTTGAAATTTGGTGGGATAAAATTCCCTGATTTTCTAAACATAAGGCTGCAAACGATACATATCTGTCGCATTCCGTCCTTTTTTTATTGACTTTCAAAATCCATCAGTCATTTTTGGAACACCCGGTACAACACTGTTCTGTTACAAGCTGTACTACATACCAAAATAAACGATAAAACATGTACCAATCACAAAACTTTTAGAAAAAAATTATGAAAATCGAAAATTTTGCAAAACGCGTCACTCTTAGAAAAATTTTGCACTGCAGTTCCATGTTTAAGAATTTTTTCTGAAAGTTTCATAAAAGGCACAGCATTTTCGCTTATTATAGTGTATAATGCAGCTTATGATGAACTATCTTGAATTTTTCGTTCTATTAAGTTTATTTATATTACTTAACCAATTTGTGTACCAAGACCAAAAACAGTTTTTTTTTTTTTTTCTTCCCCTTGGAACTACCGCCTTAACAGACTTTAGTTTCGGAGAATTACTTTTGACGCCATATTGGGGATATTCCGCCAAAAAAGGCGCTAAACTTGGCAACATTGCGCGCGATTTTATTAATAGGGCTTGCTTTCTTGCATTAGCATTTTGCAGTTAAGGTTTACGATTAATGGGGCTTTTCTAGAAATGAGATGTCGTGGGAATTGCTTGAAAGACTATAAAAAGCGCAGAATATGTCCAACCAGTTTTAGTTGTGAGTCTTGCTTTGAGTACGTTAGCTGCTCTAAGCCGAAGCGCTTGGTTTCTCCTTAAAACCCTTTGAGGCGAAACCCTTTCCCAATGCTGAAAAAAGGGCAGCCGTTGCCATCGCTCCACTTAACTACCAGCAAGATGGCTGTGCGCGGGCACATCCAGCTGTCGTCAAAAAAGGGTCTCTAGATCTGTGGCACGCGATGAACGTTTCGATCGGCCGCCATCTTGCTAGTAGTTAAGTGGAGCGATGGCAACGGCTGCCCTTTTTTCAGCATTGGGCAATCTATCCAACTGTTCTGGCATTCTTCCATTTTTCAGCAGATGTCAGTGCTGTTAAAAATAATCGTGGCAATTTTTTTTACGGGAAATGACGTGCTAAAAAGTAAAGGATTCTCATGGAGCTATGTCAACCGCAACTATTTTTATAGAAATCAAATCTATTCTTCGTGACTGGCAACAGTCAAAACGTCAGAGTTTGGTGTTCCCAGAGCGGGAACACTTCGCGTTAAAGGGTTAATAGGATGGCGGCCCAACCCTACAAGCAACAATTCCCAGTTTCTGCTCGGCCAACCACCGGCATTCATCGCAACTCATCGCTCACCGAAATTCGGTACTCGGCCCAGACACGGAATTCCATCTAAAAACGATGATTGTTATGTGTGCGGCAGACACTGATCGGTCCGGTACCCATAAAACGATGCTCGGAACGATATCCGGCCTGAGTTATCGGGCCATGTGCCTAAATTTGATCAAAATACGCTGAACTGAAAAGAAATTTCGGCCCACACAACGGCCGAGCGGCATTCAGCCGATGAAAATTGGCGCATGCGCTCTGTTCATGCAACAGTCGAGCGATGGCAACATCCGAGTATCTACCGGCAGGCGCCATGTTTGTTTTCATAAGAATAGGAGACGAAAAAAACTGAAGAAGTTTTTTGGTGGTGATTAGTCTATATTGGTAAGTATAACTATCATTTGTAACAAATTTTTGGCATTTTTAATATAGTATTAGTCTAATATAAGTAAAGAATAAGTTCAAATCTCTGTAATTATTTTTTTCTCTCTTGATACTGTTGCATAACACTAATGGAATAACACTATTTTTTATTAGTATCTATTTCCTATCTTTACACTGCGTACAGTGTGTAATTACACTAGTTCATACAGTTAATCGCTTTTTAGTTTTAAAATATACGGGTAAATTCTTCATTGAATCTAATAAAAAAATCATACTTCCGACCAAAACAAGCTTATTTGGTACTTATGTATTTTACAGTCAGTCAGCCAAAAAGAGCGATTTCGTGTGCGTGTGGAATACGTCAGATTCATTGTTACAATGTAGTGCATTGCAATCCTTTGGCGAAAAAACTTGTTGGCGTGAATTATCGACGGTAAAATAAATACCGATTATTTGCATCCGTTGATCATAAAAAAAAAAAAAAAAAAAAAATCCAAACGATGCGATTACTCGCCAAGATAGTTTCCAAAGGCATAAAGCACAGATTCTTGGGGTTATGGAAATGAGAAGCTGTACAGCATTGATTTGATATTCAAACGACTGTTTTGTTTCGCTTTATAAACTTCGAAACCCGCGTTGATGAATTTAGATTAGCTTAGAAATAGTATACGTAAATACAGTGATTTTTTTTCTTTTTTAAAGCAGACCACTGTTTTTTTTTTTTAAAAGCAGAACACTGGTTGATGATGATTTCAGAACCTGTGAATACTATAAACCAGACTGATACAGGGTGTCCCAAAAATGTGGTAACGGGCTTTAATTCTTTATCTATTATATATAAGTGGACAGCGTAAATTAAGAAAAGTGTTCAAAATGAGGTCGGAAGTAAGACTCCGTTAAAAAAATTCCTCTCGTTAATTTTCAAAAAGTTACACTTTCTACATTTTTATATGACCCTTGTACAAAAGCATTCCCATACACTAATGAGGTCATGTACAAAATTTGGGAATTCTATTTTTAAAAGTTACATTTTAAGATAACCCCTCATCCTAGAATGATCACCCACCCTTAGCGTTGCCATCACAACACAAACAAACTGACATGAAATAAGACTTCAGAGGGTTCAAAAGTTGAAAAAAGAAGGGATATGTAAAAATCGGTCTTTGGGGTCATTCTCTGCATCCTGCAGTCTGAATCATGGTAAATTCTGCAAACGCAGAACATGAAAATTGTTATTGTTGCTTCGAAATCCCTCTGGCCAACTTCAGAGCGGGATCAGATCCTTTATATAAAACGAAAATGGCCTTAATTGGGCAGCTTCCTTTTTGCTGATCTCCAGTGAGGAGAATACCGACTTATCCCGGGTCTCCCTCCTAAATTTTGAACCAATTTCAGATAAGAGCTGGATGACCTAAGAGCTGGTTTGGTACCCCAAAGAGATATGGACATGGAAAACATTAAAGTCATAACACATTTTTCGTGTATTAGTTCCCTACAGTGTACACGGTTTACATCAGCCTCAGTCGAGAAAGGAGTTTACCTTCTAGGCACTGGCCAAGCAGGTGCTGCTTCCCTTTCGGTGTTCCAGTGGGAACCGAGTTTAACCAACTGTTCTACTGCCGGACACATGAAAAATTTCTTTCACCTAATGTTTTGCTGTCTTTGCGAGTGCATTGGGAAAATTTTTCGAGATACCGATGTGTTGGGAAAACGTAGGGGTCTATTCAGAAAAAAACGTTTTCTAGGGAGTTGAAGTAATAAAAAGGTTGGAAATCCCTGATATAGAAATTATGTAAAAAAAAACATATGAAGCAGACTTACTCTGCATTTCCTATTCTTTGTGTAAATTAAGTTCTAAAAATTTTCTTTTTTTCTCCTAGGAGCTGCTCATAAAATAAGATGTTTGAAGATGCTGCTGCAAATCTCAAAGAAAATACTTCTTTTGTAAATTATGTGTATGATATATTTTGTGTAGAATAATTTCAATAAAAATTTTTGGAATTTACTTTATTTTAAAAATTATTATAGCGATCTTATGTCTTATGGTCTATGCTTTTTTAAAAAAAACTATTTTTCAAAACTGTAAGCTAGTTCCATAGGTTCCAGTGGTCAATAATCTTTTTTAAATTGCAAGCTAATTCAAGAAACTTCGGAAAGTCGATTTCCTATCACAAAAAAAGTCTTAATGTGAACTACACAATTTTCTTGTATGGCTGTTAAACTTTATGCATTCTTGATGCACTCTATTTAAATACATTGGAAACTGAAATGCGATACTTCAGTATCTCGTTCAGCGTAAGAGATATCACCAGGATGAGATTTCAGCATTGAAAACTTATTCCTGGCTGAAAATTTGGCATTTTTCTTTTATTCGTCAGCTTGGCGACAAACGGCGAGATTTTAAGCATGACCCAAATAGTGACCCTAGCCAGTGGATTGTAATCAAAAATGAAAGTGCAGAACCAAATGTTACGACAGTCTTAAATACAAAATTTCAATATTCTATGGCTAACAGTTTTTATTTTTATTCGAGGTATGTACTTATTTTTAGTGCCAAAATTTGTAATATTGCTCCTAAATTTACCAAGCTTGGGGACAGTTGGCAATATTTTGGGCATGAGCTAAACAGGGGTAGTTCAGGGATTTTTAATGTGAAAGTCATGTCCATAGACTTCAATGCACCGAAAGTCTTTCGTATAACTCTGTAAATAAACTATTCATTTGAAATTTCTTCGGCTATTCCTCTTTGAGTTAATCGAATTACACAAGAATATACGTACATAAATGCATGCATACGAGCAGACGTCCCTCAAATTTTATCAAACTAGATCGAAAATGCAGCATGTGTACGTACAGACATTACCAAAATACTAGTTAAAGCGAGTTCTGG
This sequence comes from Cheiracanthium punctorium, assembly GCA_038373885.1. NCBI lineage: Eukaryota > Metazoa > Arthropoda > Arachnida > Araneae > Cheiracanthiidae > Cheiracanthium > Cheiracanthium punctorium. Next base: position 114,946 of record JAWZYV010011670.1, read on the forward strand.
GATTAAGGCCAATTATCTACACGGGGTATCTAGGCCTGTATATAGGATGCCCTCCGTGGGGGGTCTTTCTAAGGTGTCCTAACCAGTATTTACGCTAAATTTCAGTGGAAAAACACGGAAAACTCCGAACGGTTAGGTCTGCGGATGCGACCTGGTTTTGAACCAGACACCTTCCGTCTTCTAGTTCAGAGCGCTATGCGCTCGGACTAGTTAAAACAAATCGAACATGTAACATACGTATATAATTTCATACGTAGATGGAGTATACGACTATAGTACGTTAACGTATAGTATAGTTACGTATATAGTACGACTACATACGTAAATAGATGGAGTATACGACGTACCTACATGCATGCATATGCGTCGCGTAGTAAAAGTGTATTTCTTCTATACTGTATTGCTTCTGCACTGCATTATCATACAAGAAAAATGCGATTACAAATACATTTCAAAGATAAAAGAAATCTGTAAAATACTTGTGAATGTTATCATTTGAATTGCATCGTAGGGACGGAAAGGGTTAAATGCACGTCAACATCACATAAGAACTTATCGAAAAGTGATACTCACCCTGGTGTTTGGCCAACCTCACGCATAAAGTGAACGGGCCACTTCCTAAATCCGTGTCCAGCCCGATGAAAACTCATCGGTTAGACTACTTCGGACGTTTCTACGTCCGAGGGGACATGAACTGCGTGTATCCGAGCACTTTCACAGTGAACGGCCCGATTCCTTCTCATCGGCTCAAGGCTACGTGGCCGGTGAAGGCCCGAGCAAAATTGCTAGTAGGGAAGCATGGCCGAGTGGATAAGCAACTGTATATGGTAGACAGCTGAAGTGCGAAGGGTCCAGCCTTCGGACACGGCCGCTCTGCTGTCGATCTAACGGTCTGGACTTTTTATCGGTTTTCTCCAGATGTAACGTGTGTTTTATACAGTTTCTTTTTTATTTGATTTTAACGGCAAGTTATAGCATGTGTTACATTTAGTTTATGAACAGTGTTAATACCGATTTGCGGACAGTGGGAGAATGTATATGTTTGTTTGCAAAAGAGAAATTCTAATACTGGGAAAAAAATATGCCACTGACATCTAGAAAATAATTGGTGGAACTAGAATTTATGAGTCTGTGTACACCCTATTAATACTAGATCGTAGAACGAGACACTTCCGAACCCACTTACCCAATTTTTGGATCTCAGACCGCCTCCTCTATAATCTGGTGCCTGTACCCAGATTAAAATATCTGTAAATCATTGCGTTCGCTAGCGGGTAGACTCACAAATGGTAATTCTCGTGCATGAGTGTATCGAACGATAATTTCTCGTTACACAAGCTAGTCATTCAGCTGTGAATAGTCAGAATGCTACGGACTAGAAATTCTTGACCATTTCGTCTATACCAGTTGTGTGTATCGCCTATACGCATAATTCTGCGATCTATTCTTCGAATGGCTAGCTATAGAAAACGGCTGTCTATTCGTTATAGATGAGATTGGTATTTCTTTTTTCTTCGTACAGGCTCAAGCATTTTCCTATAACTCTCTTCGGTATGTGTGTATGTGTGATTCTTGTTTAGTTAAATTTTTACTCAAATAACCCTTGACTGGTACGATTTCGTTTAAAGTGCAACATGCTTTTGGTGTCATTTATTAAATTATGCTGATGTCACCAAAGAAGTCCAGTGGTGTAATGGTTAGCGCACCGCGCTGCCTTCCCACAGGTCCGGGCTTTGAATCCCGGGATGGGCAAGGTCGACTCAGAGTTTCCTCCCTTGAGTGGGTCGATAAAATGAGGACCAAGCTTGCTTGGGGTCAAGCACTGGGGACTACGCGTCAGGCTGACCACCTGGCCGAGGCATATGCATCCGCGCCCCAGAGCCTATGGTCGCGAAGGCCCCGGCCTTGGCCCCGCAAAGGTCTGTTGCGCCACTGTTTGACTTCTTTTTGACTTGATGACAAAAGTGAGCTAGTTGGCCCCTTACTGGAGTTCCTCTACGACTTGGGTCCTCATCAGAAGGTTGAACGGACTTTTAAATATATTCTGCTAGCTACCGCGAGATAGCTTTCGGTACCACGAGTTTAACGTGCACTTACAGCGCAGACGGTGGTCTTTAGCAGTAGGTCGGGAATCGAACGCATAACCTACCAGCTACTAGTTCAGTACCTTAAACACTAGATTGCTACGGTCTAAAGAGTGCATGCTTGTTTTTTGACAAGAGAGACCAACTCACGACACCGAATGTGTCGTTTAAAACTACTTGTAAGTCGTTCGCGACCTTTCTGGAGTTCCCGCCACAGTTTAGATTTTAATTAGAAAGTGGTAAACTTTTGAGTGTTGGTAATCCTCGGAAGCTGCTAGAATTTAAAAAACAATATCGGAACTACGGATTTAATATGTGCGTGCACCTTGTACATAGTGGTGGCCAGAAATCGAACAAGCAATACTTCGGTTACTGACCGCGTTTAAACTGTGGGCTATTACAGCTCAGACTGATATGTTAGAAGAGTTAATACAGTACCGTTAAGACATCTCAATAGTTGAAACGCTAAGGCATTGCTAATGAATGGTTTAACATTAGTCCAGTCATTTGGTTAAAAAAAAAAGGGGGTTACCTGGAAAGTTTTCCGGGAGTTTTGAAAATTGGCAATTTTCGATGTGCTCTTTCCGAATTTCCACTTTGCCCCCTCGTATCTTTGCCGCTCGCGCCGCCATGTTCGAAAAATGGCACCTAAAAGCTGTGTTTTGACAATATCGTCTTTTCGACTGATTTCAAGTCAAAAAGAATTACAAAAAAAGAAACTAGGAAAAATTTCCTACAATTTATGTAATTACCTTCTTTTCGTAAAATTAATAGTTTTGGCGTACGAGCGCCGCAGAGTGTAGTTCAGTTTGCGTTTTGGCCAAAAAATTCATTTCCACACCACTTTGTGAGGTAGAGTAAGCGACGCGTTTTTTGTTTTTGTTTTTTTTTTCTTTTGCAGGGGTGTATCCCCAGTAGGCCTAATCCCCCTGCATTTAACTTATCCAAAATTGAGCGTATTCTCCTTCGCTTCGCTGTACTTGATGGACCCAAGTATTGCGAGTTGCTTGTCCCTAGTACCGATCGAATTGTCACAGCCCGAAATTTCTTCCACATCAGGCGCAATGGGATTATCAGTTTCACCGCAATCCTCTTCGTTCTCGATTTCATCATGCATTAGCTCGAAAATAGTAACCGATTCTTCCTCTTCATCACTATCTTATAATGGAACTTGCGAGTGATCACAGGTACCATTGCAATTCGTGCATATAACGGAGCACTTTAACCCAGCCTTTCTGACGTCTCTTTCGCCTCACCATGGCACAGTGGTTATGCCACCGAAAATGGTAGATGGCCGAAGTGTGAAGGTCCCGGGTTCGGGTCCCATCGCGAGGCTATCGATCTAACGGTCTGGAGTTTTGGTAGGTTTTCTCCAGATGTAATTTGAATACGCGTTTGAACCCTTTAGAAAGTCCTCCTACCAAGGCACCCCCCCGTAGCAGATCGCCCTAGTGTAGCGTTGCCATAATCACACACAACCAACCTGACGTCTCTTTCTGCATTTGCAAAAAATAAGTTTTAACAAGCTTTCCGGAGCTGGGAACTCGAGTGTGGTGACGGGAATTAGCCCGTCCTTGTGTCTTTTCCACCCGCATTGCTCTGCATTTTGTTCATTCCCATACCACTGAACTGGTTAAATTGGAACAACGTGGCGCTATGGCGAAATTTTGGGTGCAATATTTCCGAATGGTTACACTTGTAAAACAATTCATCGAGGCAGTAAGAATGGGCAACTGGAATTTACATCTTGACAGTGTCCAGAAAATGATGCCTTATTTTCATGTCAGTGGCCACTTCTTATATGCAAAATCTGGCCATTTATATTTGCAAGCTATGCTTGATTTGATTGAAAGAATGACAGCTGAAGAATGCGAACTTCTCACAACTAAAGGATACTTTACAATTAGATTTCCCCTACAAATTTTGATGTGGTACGTGGTCAGATATGACAATTGAACAATCGCTGATGACGATTAGCAGACTTACTCATGGACGAGGGGTCAAGGAAAGCGTGCAAGTATATGGTGCACGAATTGCAATGGTACCTGTGATAATTCGCAAGTTCTATTCCAAGATGGCGTTGAAGAGGAAGAATCGGAGACTATTTTCCAGCAAACGTATGATGAAATCGAGAACGAAGAGGATTGCGATAAAACTGATAATCCCATCGCGGCTGATGTGGAAGAAATTTCAGACTGTGACATTTCGATGGGTATTACGGAGAAGGAACTCGCAATACTTGGTCCATCAGGTACAGCGAAACGAAGGAGAATAAGCTAAATTTTGGATAAGTTAAATGCACGTGGATTAGACCTACTGGGGATACTCCCCTGAAAAAAAAAAAAAAAAAAAAAAAAAAAACGCGCCGCTTACTGTACCTCACAAGGTGGTGTGGAAATGAGTTTTTTTGGCCGAAACGCAAACTGAACTACACTTTGCGGCGCTCCTCGCCAAAACTACTGATTTTACGAAAAAACGGTAATTACATAAATTGTAGGAAATTTTCCCTAGTTTCTTTTTTTGTAATTGTTTATTTCGTGAAATGAGTAGGAAAGGAGATATTGTCAAAAAACTGCTTTTAGGCGGCATTTTTCGAACGTGGCGGCGTGAGCGGCAAAGATACGAGGGGGCAAAGTTGAAATTTAGAAAGAGCACATCGAAATCTATAAAATTGCTCATTTTCAAAACTCCCGGAAAACTTTCCCGGTAAAACTACCAAATGACTGGACTACATCTGAGGAATCAATTTTAGGGATCCACTTAACTTGCCAGCGTGTTAGTTAATGAATCCATGCTGAAAAAGCAAAATTCTGTGTTTCCTTTATTTCTTCAATAAACAAAATCAGCTTTATGGAATTGACTATGACTTGGAATAAACTAATTGCGCCAGAGATTCGAAAATATTTAGGATGGTTTAAAAACTAACTAAACGCTGTAAGAACCAAGAATCTTGCCAGATACAAAATTTTCAGAAAAAATTCTTAGACTTAAAATTGCGTTGCTGAATTTATTATTTAAGTTTCATTATTGGTATTGTTTTATTAGTTTGTAACAGTGTAGTAGAGAGCTACTTCTGGAGAGGCATTCTAAAAATTTCAAAATCCTCCTGTTATTAACTTATTTTATTTTATGGTCACAGATTTTTTTCTCTTTTCGGATTCAAGGTTTAAGCGTAAGTTGAAATGCTGTCGCCAAATGCAGGAAACAAAGTGGTAAAATTTTATGATGAAAGTCAGAAGATATGCAAAATATTAATTCGCTGAAAAGAAGATAGCTGAACATAAAAATGATTAGTTGACGTATTCCACCAGTTGTTCAGTGTCTGTTGCTATTTTGACCGAAACAAGCAACAACTAAGGCGCTGGGTCATCGGGAAATCTCCATCTTCCCGGTGGGCGTATCCGGGTCCGTTAGCAGTCCTGGTGCATCCGTGAGGATACCTTAGCGCCCCTGGATTCGGTCCGCTGCAGAAGAATGTGCGCCCCTTCCCTTATCTGTCCGTCGACAGTGGGCGTCTGCGCGCGCAGGGCTTCCATCTTAGATCTCCCCCCTCGCAGTTTCAAGTGTGGGGGCGTCATCTAACACACAATTCACCCCCAGGGTGGAAGAAATACCTCTTTGTTTACAAGGTCTCATGAATTCCTCTAGCCCTAAACCTTCGGAGGTGTCCGACGCTCTCAATATCCAGCGACAGAGCTCGGCGAAATAAAGGGAATCCCATCCCGGGATCGATTTTCATCCTTTTCAGTTTTTGAGCTCAGCCGGCATCCCCCGTCATTTGAAAATAGGGATGCGGGAGGAATTGATTTTCAAGGTAAGCAGCTTTTGCGTGTGTGTATATGTGTTCTCTAAGTAGATTGTAAGATATTGATTTTCGTACGTAACTGTAATCTAACCAGTTTATAAAACTAGGCCTATTAATTTTTGATGGTAAGTATAAACAACTCTATTTCCACCCCCTAAAAATTTTTACGTGGCCTTCTATGTTTGCCATCAGCTTCACCTGATTCCGGAAGCACCAATCGATTGAAACTGGAAATGGCTGGATTGTTTTTTAAGATTTCCGCCACTGTTTATCTACAGTTTTTGCCAGTGAAGTACAAATAGTCATTTTTCTCTTACTGCTAAACTAATTTCATTACTCTTAGAACAGGTCACTTTTCAAGAGCTTGAAATATAAATAAATAAATAGCAAGAACTGTCCGCGCAGTTTGATCTATTGCTAATTCAAAATGTATGTAAAATGCATAGTTTGGAATTTATACACGTTTTTTTTAAAACATTTTCTTCTGTGTTTGGGGGAAATAATTTGAGATGAAAGTTAACTACTGCAGCAAGTGACTTTCGGTTATCAACAAAAGGGCAATATTGTAGACGATTTTTCTGTCTGCTGTAATTTTTGAAGCAATTTATACAGATTCGATGTATTGTACATTTATAATTGTACTTATTAAGCGTATCTTAGACACCCGTAGGAACTGTCAAAAATTAGCTAATATTACAAACAAAGTTACTTGAAGTAACAGAGTGAACATTGTAAGTTTAAAGAAAAATCCAATGGTGCTGAAATTTATTACAATAAAATTCCCCGTACTTGAATCAAACCTTAGTCTAAAACATACATTCTTCAATTTAATATAAGAAAACAGGTGTTACTTAAGAAAAATAATCCTACAAAATACAAATAAAATATTTTTGTATAGGGAGAAATTTAACGAATTTTAGAGAAATTATAAGCAGTAAATTGATTCTGAACCAAATGCTTATTTTATAAATATATTATAAATTATATTATTAATTATTAATTTAAAAAAAACTTGGTTTTTGTGAAACAAAGGAATTGCTGAATAGTAGTTAATATCTATTCCATGTACGTATGCACGTACAATTAAATACATGCTACATACCTCAGTACACTATGTGATCAAAAAAGTATTCAGATACTCCCACCACCCAACCTTTTTTCGAAAGATATTTGGCGAATTATCATGCGGTTTTTTAAAGGTCATGTTTTAATTCATTCATGCTCGTTGAGTCTTGGTGACTCGTGCAATTAGGAGATCAATAATATTTTAAAGGGAGACCTAAAGAGAAGGCTTCTTTTATGTACTCAAATTGTCTGTAATTTTTATCTGTAATTTTTACAATATATTTAACTATCTATCTGCAATTTTTTGTACTAATTTTCGCAAATAAAGCTTTCTCATCAAGAAGATATAAAAATTTTCTTGGAAGTTAATTTTAGAGGAGTTACTTAAAATTTTGCGAATGCTTTTGCTTGTAATATTGAGAGTTTACAATCTTTTTTGATTGTAAACTCTCTTTTGAGAGTTTACAATCTTCTTTGAAGAGTTTTGTATCAATTAGGAAAGAAAACTTTCAGAAAAGAGTATAAATATTAAAGTTATATAATTGTGAAATTTAAAATTAAGACAATGAATGTACGATAAAATGTGAGGGTTTTTTTTTTTTTTTTTTTTCATATCTTTGAAATGCCAATTTTTCTTTAGTGATTTGCAGAACCTATTACTCTAATAATCAGTGAAAAAGTCTATTAAAGTGATATATTCTGCTGGCTACTCATGCTTGTTACTCTGGTGGCTACTTACTCAGTATAAATACCTTTAGATGTTATTTCCACAAAAATTCATCAGCATTATTATTTTTTTTTCTTAAGCAACAGAATTCAGGCGAATTCGGAAATTATCACTTTGCAGAAAATATCTTTTAATTAGTCATAGAAATGCAATTTACTGTACAGTCCACATATTTCTGAATTTGTATACATTCAACAACATTTTGAAATTTTTGAAAGAAGCGAATGAATCTACTTGATTACGCATTTATGCATGGGCGTAACTTGGGCTTCGAAACTGGGGGGGCAAATGTCATTCTAAATGAAAGTCCATATATGCGTGCCCGTACACACACACACATATATATAATGTTTATATATATATATATATATATATATATATATATATACAGTGACGGCTCGTCATTAAGGGCCAGAGGGGCCTGGCCCCACCGACTAACCACCGTCTAAACCAAAGTATCTTCCTATTATGTCAGACAGTTCTTTCAATAATTTACCTTCATTAAAAAAAATGCAAGCATTTTACTCTATTTTAATACTATCCACTAAAAAAAGCATTTAAAAATCCGATAGTTATACGATTTTCCCCCTATCTAAGCCATGCATGAGCTGGCTTGCCCTGAACTTGGCGTCTTTTCTCCGTTCACCGGGTTGACATATTTGGCATTGACCACAAAAGCCATATTGACGCGGAATTAACTTGGCTTCCAAGCGGTTTATTTGGCGCTGTCTTCTGGCCCCAGATCTTCGGGCTCTCGCATGGTTATCTGCACGACTGTACGGGAAAATTTCGGCAATCGGTAGATATTGGCGAAATTTTCCGCTTAGGAGGAAATCATTTTTTATGTGTGTGATCTATTTTTGCAGTGCAGTCCCTAATATTTAGAATTTAATAGCATCAAAGCGGACAGCTTACGCCATTGCATTGCAATCATGGCACGTTTATGCTGGGTTGTTGCCACAAAAAGGATTAGAAAAAGGTTTTTCAACCTATCCATAGAAATTTTTAATAGGGCGCCGTCCGTATTTTCAATTCGCAAGTGAGGATCGATGACGTCAGTTGCTTTAAGATACGTAAAAATTACGCCACAATTTTCTCATTTATTCCAGCTCTTTTTTCAACACAGGGAGACGATATTTTGATTAAAATTTACGGTAGAAATAAACTAAGAAATTCACGATTATTATTATTAGAAGTGGTATTTTAATCCGGTGCTTATTTAAAAATTGAAATGTCTTAACACAGCTGAAAATATTCATTTTAAAAATTACAAAGTTCGTTTTAAAGCGCGATATATTAAAATTTTCTATTTACTTTTTTTTTATTTTTGGCATTTAAATATGGGGGCGGGCGTTGCCTAACATATCATGCATGCTGCGAGTATAGCTTTATTTTAACGTTGAATTACGTTCCTCCATAGTGGTCCTACATAAAGCAAAAATTTATTGATACCGTTTGAAAACTACTATGCAAAATATCGAAATTAACTCCCTCGGCCAACCGGGGTATCCTTTACGGCAGTTAAACAGTGACATCATAAATTTAAAAAAAAAAATGCTTAAGCTCTGCAATTCTAAAGCCCTGTCACAATTAAAGCGGGAATAAATAGTTCCTCGAGATTACACAGTTTGATGTTTTTCAGGAGACAGGACCATGGAGGATATATAAGATATCGCTATATTGGATACATGAATATTTAAAATGGCACCCCTTGGATAGTTTCTCCCCACGGTGAGATGAAATTTTTTTGGGTGCTAAATACGCCAATCTTATAAAACTCTGCATAAATTAAATATATATGGAGAGTTTCCTTAATGGCAACGAGGTAAAATCATACAAGACGGTGCCCCTCATGTAAACACGGCGATAGCCGCTGGAGCTTGGCGATCGCCAAGTGCGAGCGCTACAGACCTTGGCGCCAAGCTCCAACGACTATCGCCGTCTTGTGACGAATAAACACTAGTTATATACCACTAAAATTTTACAAAGAAACACAAATTCTAAGTAAATGACACTATATAAAACAGTCAAATCCACAACAAAACATTAGAAAAAGTACAATTAAAGAAGCACTTACCTCACTTTTCCCCCCCATTCTATATTCCACACATCGACTAACACATTCTATATTCCACACACATACTAACGAAGAAATTCCCCGAGACGCTCACTAACTTACGGTAAAGGGTCCGTAAAACGGAATCAAAACCACAAGGAAAATCCAACACAAACTTATTCGACTCAGAATCAAAGAACACCAAACTTCAATCTTCATGCAATTAACACTAAATGAAAATTCTATACTTCAAATGCACCGCGTTTAATTATCAGAATTGCCACTCAGATTCTGATGAAAAAAAAAAAAAAAACGATTTTCCAGACCAACATGTGATAAAAAAATCCAGACGATTTTCAAGTTTATGACGTCAGCTTTACATATGTTCTCCAAGGCCGGAACCAGAAGCCTGCTAAATATTGGTAAAAGCCCCGTTTATGTAGTGTAAAAACATTTTTCTCGGAGGGCGCGCGAGCCACTCTGCGAGACCCCAAAAAAAACATCAGTGGGTCCGGCCACCGCCTCAAAAGGGCCCCCTCGAAAATAGGATAACGCGGGCCCCTCTGCGAGACCCCAAAAAAAACATCAGTGTGTCCGGGTGGGCCCCTCTGCGAGACCCAAAAAAAAACATCAGTGGGTCCGGCCACCGCCTCAAAGGGCCGCCTCGAAAATATGCTATCGCGGGCCCCTCTGCGAGACCCCAAAAAACACATCAGTGGGTCCGGGCGGGCCCCTCTGCCAGATAAAAAAAAAACATCAGTGGGTCCGGCCACCGCCTCTAAAGGGCCCCCTCGAAAATATGCTAAGCGGGCCCCTCTGCGAGATCCAAAAAAAACATCAGTGGGTCCGGCCACCGCCTCAAAAGGGCCCCCTCGAAAATATGCTAAGCGGGCCCCTCTGCGAGACCCAAAAAAAAACATCAGTGGGTCCGGCCACCGCCTCAAAAGGGCCCCCTCGAAAATATGCTAACGCGGGCCCCTCTGCGAGACCCCAAAAAACACATCAGTGGGTCCGGCCACCGCCTCAAAAGGGCCCCCTCGAAAATATGCTAACGCGAGGCCCTCTGCGAGATCCAAAAAAAACATCAGTGGGTCCGGCCACCGCCTCAAAAGGGCCCCCTCGAAAATATGCTAACGCGGCCCCTCTGCGAGACCCAAAAAAAACATCAGTGGGTCCAGCCACCGCCTCTAAAGGGCCCCCTCGAAAATATGCTAAGCGGGCCCCTCTGCGAGACCCCAAAAAAAACATCAGTGGGTCCGGCCACCGCCTCTAAAGGGCCCCCTCGAAAATATGCTAAGCGGGCCCCTCTGCGAGACCCAAAAAAAACATCAGTGGGTCCGGCCACCGCCTCAAAAGGGCCCCCTCGAAAATATGCTAACGCGGGCCCCTCTGCGAGACCCCCCCAAAAAAAACGTTAGTACAAGTTGAAGCAAATTAGAATAGTAGACGAAACAGGAAAAAACGAAAAATAACAATAACGCATGCGCAAAACGCAAATTAACAGCTTAATGATGTCAAATTGAGCACGCGAATTCGTTACATTCATGGATACATACATTCGAAAATATGCTAACGCGGGCCGCTCTGCGAGACCGAAAAAAAAACATTAGTACAAGTTGAAGCAAATTGGAATAGTAGACGAAGGAACAGGATAAAACGAAAAATAACAATAACGCATGCGCAAAACGCAAATTAACAGCTTAGTGACGTCAAATTGAGCAAGCGAATTCGTTATATTCATCTGCTTACGTCACACATACACAGTAGCTAGATTAAAAAACAACTATTACGCATGCCCGAAATTGCAAGAAATTTCGCATCTTTCAATAGTTCTAAATTATCCAATTTACAATATTTGACGCATTATCATTCCTCCAAAAAAAACGTCGCCAAGCTCGACACATATCTTTATGGTTGCCAGTCAAACTACCATCGGCAGGGTACTTTACTAACGTTGAACATCGCTCACGATGTCGCCAGAACCAAGGGGCACCGGATACGGAACATAGGCCGGCAACGATTATGTGAAATGATTATTATTTATGTTAATGCGTAAATTGCAAAGAATCGCCATAGAATCAAAAGATCCAATCGGTGCCAAATAATCTAAGGTGCTTCTTTTAAGCGAGTTTTGAAGAGGGAGAAGCAAAGATAGATAGTATCATGTACGCAATAGGTAGTATTATTAGATTTGTAAGGATAATATGAATAAATCACAATATACCACGTTAATAAATATTTCATGAAATTAAATGTGTTTAACCTTTTTCAACGGTTGTCTTACAACCAACTAAACGAAAAGTAATTCTAACTTACGTTAATATATCCCGCCGTAATTTCAACAGAGGTGATTTCTTGAACTTTTTTAAAAATAAAATTCTGTTTCGTCACATGCAGATATGATTATAGTAAAATATTCGCTTCTTCCCGTATGAAGAGCGGGTACACAGCTATTTTAAAAACATCTCTTGAAAATACCATAAATGAATTCAGAAGACCTCAAAACGTGTAAATACGCCAAAATCTCGAAGTCGAATTTTTTAATGATTACAATATTTCCTTACATAGTACATGTTCGGAAACAAATAAACGGTTGTCCATTTTATGTAGCGTCTTAGGTATTTAATGCTACAGCTTGAACCTAAAAAACAGTATGATGTAGAAAGACATTTTGAAAGCCAGGAGTTCTCTGCAAACCATTAAGCTTTTCACTTTTTTGATAGTGAATGACACTGACGTAGTTTTTGAGTCATTATACTGCAATGATGACAGGTTAGTACTCATGACGCAAACGTCAAGAGTCAAATAATTTTGCTCCTTTTTTTTTTAAAAAAAGAAGATTCCACACCACGAATAATTTCGAATTACACATCTAAGGAAAATTTTCGTTATTTTCGAAAATTTTCGTTAAGGAAGAACGGGCACGCAGCTAGTATATATATATAAACTATAAATCATAAAATATTTATTCTATAACAATGAAAAAAATACTGTACTAAAACGGATAAAATTTGAGAACAGTTATTTTTAACTCTTGAAAACAAAAAGTAAATAGTGCAATAAGTATAATTAATAAAATAGATAAAAAGGGCTTACTTTTTTACCCTTTTATCAAAACAACTCCACAGCCACTGGTATCACTGGGGACCGAATCAGCTTTAAGCGGTAGAGTCTGCTCTATGAGAGAGCTTTAAGTGGTACGTCCAAAACAAGGTTCATTGGAAGGATTGGAAATTGCAATATGTGTTCACTATAAAAAAAAAAAAAAAAAAAAAAAAAACTCCACAGCCACTGGACATGAGCAGGGCTTGACTGTCAAGAAACATTTGACGGTCAAAAACTGAAGCGGCCGACTTTGATTTTCAAACGCTCTTTCCAATAAGTAAGGAGAGGCCTAATTTTTAATTTAAACAAAACTACATTTTCCCCCTCAAAGCGCAACTATAATGGACGTCTTCTATTTAAGGAATTCCTGAGAAACAAACCCAGATGATGTTCATCAGTACATTGGAGTCTTTTCTCCAGACTAATAGTTTATCTTTCTTTAAAATTTACCGATTTGACAAGAAAATTACGAAAACTACTTACCTGTACTCATACACAAAGCAAGTTAATATTTCACTGCAGGATACAGATATTCGGCTGGTAAAATTCATTTAAGTTAACCAAACTTGACACACAGGCATCATTTATTTAGATTAGCTCTTTGTAATCCATTCTTTGCAGCTCATTCAACCCTCTTGTACATCTCCTGTGTCCTAACATTGAGTCAATATGCTTGCGGGAAAAACTGGTCCTATTCTATTTAAGTGAACACAGATGTGACTGATTTTTGCGTTAACGGGAGATAAAAGGGCCGCGTTCGACATTTAAATCACTCCAATTTTTCACAGAATCTTAATGGTCATTTAGTGATGACATGTTCTTATGTTTTGTTTGTAGGTCCAGAAAAACGATCATTTTATGCCTTGTTAAAAAGCCGCTTTTCTTGCGGGGTTTGAAATACATTACAATGAAACTCATTGCACTGCACATTTTCTATTTTCTGTAACCTCTGTTCCCGCGGTACTTTCTTTAATGTTAGCGACCTGCTAAATTTACAGCATTCTAAGCCCAATGTTCATGGTTTTCCTTGACTTGGACAGAAAATTTTAAATTTTTAAGAGAGTTCAGTACGTTATTTTTATTTATTTACTAGCTGAAGTACCCGTTCTTCGCACGGGAATGAATGGACTTTTTGATATTACGATTTGTGGTGATTACTATTCATTGTAATAAACAGATATAGCAAAGTGGATATCGCGTTATATTGTGTCCAATAATCATGCATACCGAATTGCAAGGCAATCGTTTGTACGGTGCAGAAGGCCATGCGGCGTAGCGCAATCTAGTGGCGAGTTTTAGCAAAACGGATACGGCGAAAATATTTTTCGCATTCAGATATCGATGTATACGAATTTTCATGACTATCGGCTGGACAGTCCTGAAGTTCATGTGTTGACGCGACATTTAGTGGCAAGTTATAAGAAAATGGATAGCGCCAAACTCTTCCCCGTGTTCAAATATCTATGTATACCTATTTTCATAGCGATCATTTGCACAGTCAAGAAGTGATACACTGCAGGGCCATCCAGTGGTTCAATAAAGTAATGATTTGCTACAGCGCCGTCAAGTGGCGAGTTATAGCAAAATGGATAACTCCAAAATATTCTCATTGTTCAAATAGCTATGTATACTGATTTTCATAGCAACCGTGTTCAACTATCTATGTATATCAATTTTCATAACGATCATTTCCACAGTCAAGAAGTGATACACTGCAGGGCCATCTAGTAGTTAATTAAAGTAATGATTTGCTACAGCGCCGTCAAGTGGCGAGTTATAGAAAAATGGATAACGCCAAAATATTCTCATTGTTCAAATAGCTATCTATACTGATTTTCATAGCGACCGTTTGAATGGTCAAGAATTTGGCCTGCTGCAGCGTCATCTAGTGGCGAGTTAAAATAATAATGCATTGCAGTGTCATCTAGTGGTGAGTAACATCAAAAGGAACGCAGTTAGAATATATTCTTCGTGCTCAAATGTGTAAGTATAAAAAATTTTATGCCGATCGGTCGAACGGTATAGAAGTTGATGCTTTTCAGCGCCATTTAGCGGCAAGTTACAGCAAAATGGATAGTGAAAAATATTCTCCGTGTTCTAATATTCGCGTGTACCAAATTTCATCGAAATCGGTTGGACGATATTCGCATAGCAAACGGCTAAACGGAATAGAATTCGACGTTCTGCCGCGCCACCTTGTGGCAAGTTAGAGGAAAACGGATAGCATAAAAAGCTTCTCCATGATAAAAGACTTAGGTGAACCAAATTTCATGGTGCAACGGTGCTCAACGGTGCTGGAGTTTTTCAACCTCATACACTCATACCAACATTCATTTTTATCTATAACCAGTGTCATTATATATCCCAGTCTCAAATAAAATCCAGTTTCAAATCTAAGCCTCGCCAAAGTGCCAACATACGCCATTTTGCAAGCGTTTTTTCAGGAAATCATTCGAAGCATTGACTTAGCAGCAATAATATATGGGAAATGGTTCGACCGCGAAAAAGTAAAGCAAGCCTTTATTTGAAGAGTTGAATCCCTTAATACAGCCGAATTTTTTAAAATTATCAACTATAACGTGTTTTATTCATCATTACTCCGATGTACTAAATGAGAAGATTTCAATTTTCTGAAATTTGGCGGAATTCCCCCAACTTAAATCAATGTACTCATTTGGCGAGAATTCTGGAGATAGATCAATTGAAATCCCTTAATAACTGCATTATTTCTTCACGGATCATTAAAATTTAACGCTGTATTCTAATAAAACCTTTGCACTTGTTTTCAAAAATCTATTTCCTTAAGCTCTCAATAAATTGCTCCAAGCGGAAATCTATGCAAACCGCTAGAACTCACTTTCACAAAATCGGCATTTGAGCCATTTTATTTTTTCGCCAAACTAAAATAATTTACCTATTAGCCTCGGAAATCTTCAATTCTTATTGTTTTGCGTGTAAAGCATTACATTCCTGCTCTGATTTCCCATGCACACGATATTATAATTTAAAAAAAAATAACCTTACGAATATAAACTAACAAAAAAAAATCATTATTATTCTTTTATTTTTACTTTGAGAATTTAAAACATTTTATTCGGCAAAATCGCCACACATGGCAACCACGATCCTTATTTCACACTTTTTTCACTACAGGGGTTACAATTACGGAAAGCTTTTTGCGTGAATAGCATAAAAAATCTCTTAAATTCCGGGAACGGGTGGACTTTCAAAGTTTTAAAGTGGACTACGATTTATTCTATATTATTTTACATATCTGTGCTAAATTTCAGGCCGATAGGTCCATTTTTGTGGATTTGTATACGAATCAAATCCACAAACAAACAAACAAACAAACAAACAGAATTTCATTTTTATTTATAAGATATTTAATTTTATTTTTTATTTATTTATTTTTGGGAGGGGGGGGGAGGTTGATATTGTAAATATTTTTAGAAAAATAATGTGGAAAAGGATATTTAATAATTTGAAGAGGTGGAACGACTTTTAGCGTGACTTCATTAATCAAAAGTTTGGCATAAGCGGGGAACAGGCGTCGATACAAACAAGCATTGGGTTCGTTTTGTGACCCTATAACAATATTACAATCGATTTTAACGGAACCCCTTCACAAAAATACAGTCGATTAAAACTGCCCTTCATTGGCATTTTACCCTACATTTTAATGTGTTTCATCAATTAACAAAAAAAGTGACTTTTATTAAAATTTGGTTTGAAAATTAACAAAAAGTTCTGAAATTCACAAAATTAAGCATTAAAATTCACAAAAATAGGCAGTTTCTACAAAAATGGGCCCTGGAAAATATTCCTGGATTGACCCCTGATAAATTATGTATGTTATTGAGTTGAAGACGTATTCACGAAAAAAAAAGGGGGGAGGTATATAAATTAGGTGAATGTACATATACTCTAAAGAAAACTAATATTCTGAGATATTATCTTAGCTAGACTTATAAACGATTTTTTTGAAATGCTAGAAAATAGAATTATATGCACACATGGGCGCCCATAAGGGGGGCAAGGTATGGAACTTGCCCCCCGCCCTAAAGTTTTAGGTTTATGTCTCATGATGTTAGCAATGGCAAAAACAGAACTAAATTTGTTAAAAGTTTGAAATTTGCCCCCTCTAGAAAAATTTTTTGAAATTTGCCCCCCCCCTAGGAAAATTACTATGGGCGCCCATGTATGCACATCAGCAGATCGTTATAAACAATAGCAGTGAAGGTTCCCCTTCTGTGTCGAACGTTGCTTCTCCCTATTGCTGGGAGCAACGCTGTTAGTAGGAAGTAATGAGGTGATTTGTTGCTATATTTTTCTAATGCATGAAATTCTAAAAGGGTTAAAGGTATCGAAATACTGACTTAGATAGTACTGCAACTAGAGTTTATCTCTCACGACGAACCAACTAGAACGGCCCCCTCCCATGGAACCATAACTTATTTTGGAGCCCCCTACCAAGTCTGGGGCACGTGTCCCTAGGTGCCCCTGGCAGCAGATATAAATCATAAAATCGCAGACCGTTTCTTATTCTCTTAAACTGCGTCGCATTTGAATTCGCAATTAGTCGTCTGTCAAGTCAAGTAAGTTGTGCCCGATCATAAAAGTGTGTTGTCTCTCTGCTACTGACCTTCAAACACCAAAATTAGGTTCATTAAAATATAAATGAGAAACTGGCCCCAACCTGTGACAGGGCGGCAAATAAAGGTGGGCAAGCGGGCACGGGACAAGCACCGGGAGACATTCTAAATGGAACGCCAAAATCAGTTATAGCTTCTTGGGATGGGGCGCGGCTCCATGCGAGGGGGCACACGACCATGGGCACCCATAAGGGGGGGGCAAGGTAGGGAACTTGCCACCCCCTAAAGTTTTAAGTTAATGTCTCATTATGTTAACAAATGGCAAAAACAGAACTAAATTTGTTAAAAGTTTGAAATTTGCCCCCCTCTAGAAACTTTTTTTTAAGTTTGCCCCCCCCCCTATGAAAATTACTATGGGCGCCTATGCACACGACACTAATTATGGTTTGCCCCGGATGACATAAACTCTAATTGCGGCATTGCCTGTGAAAATGACCTCTTTTTGCTCACTATTTACAGCAACAGGTCTTTTTTTCTAAAGCTGAACAATTGATTTCAGACAAGTTTAAAATCGCTGCCCCTAATTTTTGCTTTCCTGAGAAATTATCTAGCTTGGCCATTTGGTAGAATCTGCCATCGTTCCTGTTGGGTTGAAAAGCTTCTGTGATTCTATTCTTTTGTTGATTTTTGCAGGGGAATTTTTTTTTTTTTAATCTGATCGTATATTTGGGTTATAAATGCATGATTTGGGTTCAAAATCATAACTTTGCCCCCTGACTTTTTAGACTAGGGGGGCAATTTTTACAACTGCAGTGGCAATTGCCCCCCCTCGCCCCCCCCCCAGATTACGCCTATGCATTTATGATAATGAATGCAAGTAATGAAAAATCTTAGAAACATTGTAGATTGACAATAAATGTATACTGCACTCGTTATTAATAACTTTCGTCCTTTTTTGTAAACAGTTAGATCAGAGGTACATCTTTCTTCAATATGCTGTGTCTTCCCCTAATTGCATAAGCCACCAAAACTTAAATAAAAAAAGTGTTTTTTTTAATGCGAGGGTGAATGTATAAAATTGAAAGTGTGAGGATAGTTTTAATCAATTTTTCAAAAAAAAAAAAAAAAAAAAAATGTATATTACACATAATTTGTACGTATATTTAAACATGTGAGTAAACTCCAACACATTATTAAAATGATTCTTATTTAAATGGAAAATTAGTGGTTTTATGTATGCTGAGCTATTTTGCAGGGCATTAACAGTGTTATCAGATTATTAAGCACAGCAATTTGCTCTAATGCATTTGTATCACTATTAGCAAAGATAATAAATCAGTCAAAAAAATATATTAAGAGCTGTATACAACCTGACCATATCTGACTTATCAATCATATTAGCAAAAAAGACTTTAAGTACTTAATAATAGATTTTAGGAAAGATGGATATTTATGAGTTTGACGTTAATGCAATATTATTTAACTCCTTAACATTCATAGAGGAATATCATTTAACTTTATATAAAATTATTATAAATATCCTTTATTCTTGATAATTATTTTCTATTACCTGTCAAAAAGTTGTATTAGTCATCATAAAATGTGTTTGGTCAAGCATTCAGAGCACATTAACGTAAAATGACTCCGCAAGCGTATACATCGCCTCTCTAGAACGTTTTATGGAAATCTTCAGAATGTAGCAAACGAAATGGTATATGAATTCCCGGACTATGACTTCTCTGACTAAAAAATAGGTGCTTTCCTTCATAGTGCGAATTGACGGGGGGGGGGGGGATGCCGGAGATTGTCCCCGGCTGAAGAATGTAATATCCCCGGCTAGAGAAATATTAATTAATCCCTGCCAGGGATACTATTTATCCCCTGCTGAAGAAATATTAAATTAATCTCTGCTCCTATAAGTTCAACAGTACTTAACGATATTAAGTATTGAGAATAGAAATTCTTCTTTTGTTTACTGGACAAAGGAGCAAGCTACAAACACCCCTAAACATGCCTGATGCTACTTCTCATTCTGTAACTGGGGTCCGGTTTTAAAGGAAGACTGCGAAATGAATGAAAAAGCACTGCTCTTCCGCGAGCCGAATTTGAGGGTAGACGTAAAATCGACATAGGCAGGAATATATCTGCACAGAAAATCGAGGGTCGACTTTTGTTTGAATTTACCGTGTTTACTCGCGTAATACTAGCACTCTTTTTTGCCAATTTTTCATTGTGAAAGTCTAGGTGCGACTATTACGCGGGGAAATCTACTACATAGTATTGCACACTCTAATACTAAAACATTTTGTGAAAATTTTGACAAAAAATTCGGATAACATAATACACAATTCATAATAATCTTCTAGATTTTTCTAATATTCATTTACTAGATGAAGGTCAAATACGCTACTGCCACTTTTATGCGGGGAAAATATTTTGACGATTTTTTCTGCTTCAAAGGGGGTGAGACTGTCTTGCGAGGGCGACTATTAGGCGAGTAAACACGGTAAGTCACTTCCCAGACATGTTGGTGGCTGCATTTGTCATGTAATACCTAATATATTATGTGAGTGAAGCCACTTTCTCTCTCTCTCTTTCTTTTTTTCCCAAATGTCCCCCCCCCGCCCCCTGGAGAAAATGTTCAATTCGCACCCTGCTTTGCTTCTTCGACACTGACTTAGGCCCCGATTGAAACGAAACGCGAACAATCCTGTCCGAAACATACATTTTTCCTCCCACGGTTCAATCACTTTGCCAGACGACAACAAATACGTAATGCACTGAAAAAAATCCCCCGTTTAGCTCTGGAACTTTTCTAAAACATGGCTAAATGTACTAACTCATACAACTACACCTACACACTGGAGGTAAATCTCATAGCCTAGGTACATCAATAATCCACCCCCCCCCCTTTTAGTTCAGTTCAGTACGTAAAATAATAATTTTTTACGAGAGCAGAAGAGCTTCCAAGTCTCCAAAGCAATACCCCAAGCGTCATTCACTTTTGTCTGTATGAATTTGGATAAGCGCAACTCTACAAATAAGAAAAAATCAACTCCTAAGTACTACTTCCAGATCAAAATTTGAGAAATTGTGTATGATATACATTAATGAAAAATGGTAGATGGCAGTGGAGGCCACACAGTAAACGGCACTTTTAATTTTAAAAATAAAACTTAAATGTCAAATATGGTTGGTAACTAAAGTGAAATAAATTGCATATTTTGAAAGTATTTAAGTCGTTATATTACTGGCAGTTACTTCAACAGAATTTCAGTTGATAGAATTCATCATTTTCACATTTTAATACCTTTGGATTCATTTTATTAGTGTAAGAAAGGACGTACACAGGGGGAGGGGATGGTCCAGAGTGTCCGGAACCCCCTCCCCGAAATTTCGATTTTTGTTAATAATATGATAAAGTCTTTTTGTGCAAAACTCTGCCTTTTCTACCGTTTCGGGTCTTTCCGATTTTTTTTTTCTTTTTTCTTTTTCTTTTTTTTTTGGGGGGGGGGGGTACGTCTCTGACTAAAGGTAAATTAACCTAATTTTGGATTGAAACGAAATATTTCTTGAAAAACAAGCACTAAATTTCGACTAGTGCACTAGACACTGTCGGAAAATTTCTGCCATGCGATAATGTTTGTTAATGATGTTAGTACATTTATTCTAGTTTTTATTTTACCCCGAGTTCATTGACACTTTTTAAGAGTAGGAAACAAAAACTTTTTTTAAAGAAAAAAATACTCGAACGAATATTATCTGAGTCACGAAAGAACAAATCTATTTTTATTGCGTGGGAAAGGGTCATTTTCGCTAACTAAATTTAACTAAACTAAATAGCTTTCTTTTGGAGAATGCCGTCGACATTAGGGGCATTTTATTCCGAACGCTTAGTGGAAAATTCATGTTTTTTTTTCCCATGTACTTAATGATATATATATATATTTCTGTCTTTATAACAGCCTAAAAAGTTTGTATTTCCAAAATGTATGATTAGTTATTAATATGTCTAAAACAAATTTTAGAGAATTTTATCTACAGAAATAGATTCGTCATAGGATTATGCATAATCTAACGAATATTGATAAAGTTATGATGTTATCAGTAACAAAATAAATAACATTTTGTAGATGTAGTGTATAGGTTGTATAAGTTCGACGCTCGTTTTTACGGAACTCTTTTTTACTAATACTTGAGATTTTACGAATCAACGAGTAATCCCGAATTCACTCCCATGGACTATTTTACGACTCGATTTTACGAAGATTTAATTTTTCGATTATACTCAGTATTTCAGTGTTGCCTACGGGTTCGCATAAATGAAAGTCAACTGTAATTTGTTTTTCTCGATTTTTTTTCCTAATAACTTTGCCAGGAATTTTAAACAAATGTGCATTATGAATTCGAGTATAATGATGGAACATTTACACTCAACTGCAGAATTTTTAAACTGAAGGAGTATCTTTGACTGTGGAATCCTTATCCTTGACATGAACTAATAAGCTTTTCCGCTATCACAGTTGTGATGCAATGTAAAACTAGAAGGTTCCATATTAGTCCTTTGAGGGTGTTTTCCTGATTGTAAGTGTTAAACTTTAACAGGTTAATTTGACTGAAATATCAATAAAGATAACACTAAAAAACAAACCGTAGATATCTGGCATGATGCTTACTTTTTCTAATGCAGTTTTTCATGCTGATTACAAATCTGAAAACCGTTTTGCTCTATCACGTCAGGTTTTCAAGATATCAGCAAATATATATATTTTTTAATCTCCTTTCGTTGGATTTTTTTTTTTTTTTTTTTTTTTTTTTTAAATAATGCAACTGCGAATTTTCCCATTCATTGTGACTACAGTTCAGAGCCCCCCGGAATTTTAATACCCCAATTAAAATATATAAGCTACAATGTAAAAAACTCTCTATCCAGATATTTCCTCAGTTTCAAAGCCAATTCCGCATGATCCCATCACTTATCCAATACCAACACCACCTACAGAATACAATTGAAGGAAAATAAGAAGAAAGTTTTCCATTTTCTAGCAACAACTCACACTCTGACTACCACCCTGATGAAGATACTCACTAGATTAATAATGATGATATTTGCGACATCGTACCGGACCTGGCACTAACAAAAGGCCAAGCTGAACTGCTAGATTCACGTCTGAAAGAATTTAATTTGCTATCACCAGGTACAAGAACTTCACAATTTTGACGCAGACAGAAAGAACTCGTGCAGTTTTATGCAATGAGTGACAATATGTGCTACTGCACGGACATCCAAGGTCTTATGTCAAGCCTCGGGGTAGAACATAGCACTGGAGCATGGCAACTGTTTATTGATTCCTCCAAAGCAAGTTTAAAGGTTGTATTATTACACAATGGGAACATGCATGCATCAGTACCGGTTAGATATTCTGCCCATCTAAAAGAGGCGTACAAAACCATGTCGCTACTTCTTGAAAAAATTCGCTATTGCGATTACAATTGGAATATCTGTGGTGATTTAAAAGTAATCACTATTCTCATGGGAATTCAGACTGTGTACACCAAGTACTTATGGTTTATCTGTGAGTGGGACAGAAGAGATAGGAAGCACCACTATATAAAGAAGAATTGGCCCATCAGAGATAAAATGCAGACAAGTAGTAAAAACGTCCTTCGTGTGCCGTTGGTTGAGCGTGAAAAAGTTATTAATCCTCCACTTCATATAAAGCTGGGGCTCATGAAGAACTTCGTGAAGGCACTAGACAACAACTCAGATGCTTATCGGCACCTATCCAACAAATTTCCAAAGTTATGCAAAAGAGAAAGAAGGTGTGTTCATAGGTCCACAAATAAGGAAGATCATTGCAGACAGTCACTTCGAAGACTTACTCAGAAGTACTGAAAAAGATGTATGGTTGGCATTCAAGTCTGTTATAGCCAATTTCCTTGGAAATAATAAATCTCCTGACCTATTCTGCAGAAGTGCATTAGTGCGTGCAGCTTGATGGGTTGCAGCATGACCCTCAAGATTCATCTCCTCGACTTCTTAGGTTCTGTCAGTGATGAACATGGCGAATATTTTCATCAGGACATCTCGGTGATGGAGTCATGCTATCAGGGTCGATGGAGTGCAGCTATGTTGGCTGACTACTGCTGGATGCTTCAGAGCAACAATCCAAATGCTCAGCCCAAACGCAAGTCTACAACCAAGAAATTGAAACCGAACTAACTTTAAATTAAGGAACTTTATGTTACACCTATGTATTTTATATGTGTATTATACCTTAAACTAGATGATGCTATATAGTTTATGTTAATTAGTACTCTATTCAGCAATATGTACCCTACGGTAACTTGTCTGCGAGTTGTTTGCCTTGATACAATGTTAAACATATATAAATGGTTAATGTCAGATATCTCAAAAACAGTGGGTGATAGAGACAAACGGTTTGCATATTTTTAATCAGCATGTCTCAATTGTCTTAAAACAAGTGTTAGATACCAAGATATCCGCCGAAACTTTTTTTTTTTTGTTTATCAGTGTAATTTAGCCAAAAAAATCTTCATGGGCATATATGAATATTTCATTGAAATATAGGGATATTCTATTGAGAAACTCTATAAGTAAATCAAGTAAATCACAATCAGTGATAAATTAATATATCTGTTAAGTCCATTCATGTTGTCCTAAGAAGATAAGTCGTCGAACACGGGCTCACTTTTGAATAAGTAAATGTGCTTAATTAGTTAAATGTAATAATTACTTTAAAAAAATCATTGTCTTTGAATTATTCAAATGTTGATTATTATTAACCACTTACTGGAATAATGGTTGATTGTAAATGGTTGACAGTAATGTTGATCAACGGCGGCTTAAGAAAAACGTAATATTTCAATCTGTTCTGGTCAACAATCCCATGTGAAAGTTAATGTATACTTTTATTAGCAATTTACAAATTGAGTCCAATTCGACTCAATTTGTAAACTAACCAATTTCGGTGATCTAAATGGTTCCTTTTGGTTTCCTTTCAAAATTACAAAATGAACATTTGCATGTGTCCAAAAAGAGTTGCGTGCGTTCCTCCTGGAAAATTAAACAAAAATGTTTAGGTTGTATCAGGCCCGAACTGGCCAGGTCGGCTAGTCGGCGATTGCCGAGGGCTCCGGCCTAAGGGGACCCCAGCAAGGCCTCCCAATAATGGATATACTACATTATATATACAATTAGATATACAGGGTGATTCGCTACCAGACTGACAAACTTGCAGGGGGTATAGGGGGTACAGAGACGGTCCAGAATCACATAGCAATGCAGGGTCGGAAACGTCGTCTTCATGTACCTGTTAATAATCATTTTAGAAGACGTCGTGTTCAAGTGACCTCTTTCATCGATTGCACTTGATAAAAATTGTTAAGAATTGTTTCCTTCATTACATTTATGAAATTGTCGGAGGAAAGCCCATTGTTTATGAAACTGAATTAAGAAATTAGGCCAACACTTCTTCCTAAGTGATTATTAACCCTTTGAGGCGCAACCCTTTCCCAATGCTGAAACTCCTCCAGCTGGCTGTGCTCGCGCACAGCCAGCTGCGTCAAAAAAGTGTCTCTAGATCTGTGGCACGCGATGAAGGTTTCGATCGTCCGCCATCTTTCTGGTAGTTAAGTCGAGTGATGGCAACGGCTGCCCTTTTTTCTGCATTGGGCAATCTTTCCAGCTGTTCTCGCGTTCTTCCATTTTTCAGTAGATGTCAGTGCTGTTAAAAAGAGTCGTGACAATTTTTTTACGGGAAATGAACGTGCTAAAAAGTAAAGGATTCTCATGGAGCTATGTCACTCGCAACTATTTTTATAGAAATCCAATCTATTCTTCGTGACTGGCAACAGTCAAAACGTCAGAGTTTGGTGTCCTCACGGCGAGGACACCGCGCGTTAAAGGGTTAACAGGTGCATGAAGACGACGTTTCCAACTCCGCATTCCTATGTGATTCTAGACCAGATATACAGGGCCATCTCTGTACCCCCTACACCCCCTACCCCCTGTACCCCCCTACACTCACTGGCCAGAGTACCCCCCGATACTCTGGCCAGTATCTGTACCCCCTACACTCCCTGCAAGTTTGTCAGTCTGGTAGCAAATAATCCTATGTGTCAAAATAATATACTGAAGTAGTTTGATTATTTATTTCGTTGTAATATTGCGCCTTTACACAGTGGCGTAGTGGAGGACCCCGAAGAATTATGGGACCCAAAAGCTTTAAAATAGTTAAATATGGTTTCTAGTCACGTAAGCCTAATTTTCAAGTATTAATATCCTAATATTCAGGGGCTGCCCGACACGGTAAGCAAGGAAAGCATCGCATGGGGGCACCATCTTCAAAGGGGCACCATTTCGACTTCAAAAACTGAGGAAAACAATCTGGAGCATTAAAAGGGGCGCCTTATTTATGTTTTCAGGGGGGCACCACTTGCTCTAGGGCCGTCCCAGCTAATATTCTATTTCCTCTAAATTTTCTAGTAAGGGGTCCCTTTTCAATCTCTGGCCAAGCCCCCCCCCCCAACGTAGCCAGCCTGGGCCTGGGTTGTATCTTCCAATGCCACTACTAGAGAGGGCAAACGGGAGCACGTGCATCGGATGCGCTAATATCAGTAATGGTTCCCAAGAAAAAAGGCGCCAAAATTAAATTTTTCCACGGATGATGTAAGCTCTAGTTGTGGCTCTCGTCTCTTCATGAAACTACTGCGAGATATTAGTGTGATGTAGGATTACTTATCGTTTCGTTAGTTGTAAGGCGCCCATTGAAAAGTGATGAACATAACAATACTTTTAATTTATCAGGTTGTAACGAAAGTTTTCCGCCAAATTTGCTTGAGTCAGCTCACGCGGTACCCAGCTATTGACCTTATATGTCAAGTTTATGCGATGCTTAGCGCGACTAATGGACATGGCACTAAAGTCTAACTCTTTTAGCTAGCTCTCGAGTGGATGAATATTTTGTCTTCTTCCACATATTCTCGTAGGCGGGCCTCATCAGCATCAGTAGGCCGGCCAGAGCGCTCTGCTTCTTTAATGTCCTAGTCCTCGTTTTTTAAATCTTTCGGTACCAAATCTTCAGAGTGTCATACGATACAACAGTAGTACCTTAAGCTGTTCACATGATTCGGTGTCATTCTGTAGCTGACTTTTTGCAACAGAACTGAGAGTAAATGATGGTTCAATCTGGTGGCGTGATAGTTCCATTTCAGACACCTTATACTTAATCATAACGACATTGTTTTACAGATTTCACAACACAGTACTCTAAAACAAGTCTTTTTCTTTCAAATAACAAAAATCGTTTGGCAAAACATTGGCAAAGACACCAACGCGAACTGCTTGTGCAGGCAATACTTGCAATGGCGGAAAACTTTCGTTACAACCTAATAATATGAACAAAATAATTATTAGCGGTATACTGTGCTTTAACCCATATATTATCGTAACAAATCTTCTAATAAACCATTTCTGTTTTTAAAATTCACATCTACTCTTGCCATTACATATCTAAAATAATTCAATGTTTCGTGTCTGAAAATAAAAATAGTTCAAGCAGAATCTAAAATGCTCAATTTAAATATTTAAATCCTTCGTGGTTCAACCGAAAAAGAACATTACTTATTTAAATCTCGTGAAAAAAGTGAAACTGTATCGTGTCAAGGAGCTGTTTATAATCGCACAAATTGTGGATTTACTGTGATACGGCGTAAAATTTTGGCATTGTTTATCAGTCTCATGCAGTTTTTCTTGTATGATATCACATTTTTGAATGATTTAAAGCAAATTGAAGTTAGTTTAGTTAGTTTATCCGGTTATTTCACCTAGTTAGTTTTCAACGTCATAATCGAAGACTGAAATAAAAAGTTTTTCTTTATACATAGGACCTTTAATGAGAAATGGAATCCTACATTAGAAGTAGGAGGAAGAATATAAGTTTGAATGAAAAAGTAGAGGCACGGATTTCCCCTGCATTACAACTCTAAACTACAACACTGGTTATGGTTATTCCAACAGAAAGATTAGTGAAAAGTATTCTCAAAATTTGTAACTTCAGTAACACTGACTGGTTTCCCCTTGTTGCTGGTTCAGTCTAAGCTAAACTGTATACATCTTGATGTAATATCAATCTTCCTATGCAAAAAAAAAAAAAAAAAAAAAAAAAAAAAAAATCACACAATGATGTAACCATGGGCGCCGCCATACTTTAAATACACGCCTCGCTTATTATTACGTATATCTGTACTTCTATTAAAAATAACACAACACATTTCGAATTCTCGGTTGTTCAAACCAATACATATACATAGCCAGTACATAATAGTAGACGTAAAACCAAATTGACGATTAACGAAGACGAAAAAAGCTCTTCTTAACTCGATGGCTTCAGGCGACAAAATTGTCGTCCGTGTTTACGATTTTGGCGACGATTGGTCCCGATTTGGCGACAACTGTCGCTTTGTCGCCATGATGGCGACATCCCTAAAAATTGTTAACTTTTGAAGAATATCTTTGGAAATAAAAAATAAGAGGGTGAATAGAAAAGTGAAATATAACTAACACGGACTAAAAATTGTTGCTTACGCGGTTGCAGTGCACCACGTATTCGTCCGAAACATTTTGAAGTGTCCCAAATCACCATTAACTTTTCCTCGGTAAACATTTAGCATGCAAGTCCTGATAATCTCTAATCAGTAATTGACGACCTTATCCAGGATTTAACTCTACGCAGAGTGCTGAAAGATCGTGCAGGTAATATTAGAGCTACTAGCTGCGTACCCGTTCTCCGCACGGTAGGGAACGAAACTTTTTCTTACATGTATACTTCGAATTGATTCCAGGGATTTGGGATCTAAAAATAAGCAAAATGATTTGACTCTTGGCGTAAAGTTACTCATTAGTTATTTGTAAAGTTAGTATAAGTGCTGACCTGAGACCATTGCTAATATTATGACGCAAAAAACTATGTCGGTGTCATTCGCAATTAGAAAAGAAAAGCGTGACGGTTCGCAGTGAAAATTCCTAATATTCAAAATGTCTCATTTCTGCATCATACTCTTTTTTAGATTTAACCCTTTGAGGCGCAACCCTTTCCCACTGCTGAAAAAAGGGCAGCCGTTGCCATCGCTCGACTTAACTACCAGCAAGATGGCGGACGATCGAAACGTTCATCGCGTGCCACAGATCTAGAGACCCTTTTTTGACGACAGCTGGCTGTGCGGCACAGCCAGCTGTCGAGCGATGGCAACGGCTGCCCTTTTTTCAGCATTGGGCAATCTGTTCAGCTGTTCTCGCGTTCTTCCATTTTTCAGCAGATGTCGGTGCTGTTAAAAAGAATCATGACAATTTTTTTTACGGGAAATGACGTGCTAAAAAGTAAAGAATTCTCGTGGAGCTATGTCACCTGCAACTATTTTTATAGAAATCCAATCTATTCTTCGTGACTGGCAACAGTCAACACGTCAGAGTTGGGTGTTCCCAGAGCGGGATCACTGCGCTTTAAAGGGTTAAGTTATGCTATTAATACTTTAGATACTACATGATGTGGAGAACCGTTTTATTTTATAATTAATAGATGTGTATCCGCTCTTCGCAAGGCAAGAAGAGAACATTTTCCTAAAATGCGATCATAACTACTTGTAACAAAACAGAATCTCCAAGAAAAAAGTTGTGTTACAGTCTTTTTTGTTGAAACTACCGCGGGATATATGAACGCGACGTAGACTAACTTACTATTTTGTTAGCTGTGATGTAAGACGGTTGTTGAAGAATGAATAGAAGGCTTAGTTTCACGAAATATTTATTAAGGGGACAGCCTACTTTTAAGAATGGGAAAATGTAGAAATTTTAGTTCAACTTTCATAATTAAAAAAAAAATAATGAATGCATGCAGAAACACAATTTTTTTTCAGTTAACTACTATGACATTACTCTATTGATTAAAAATATTATTGTAGTTTATTATAAAGGTGATAATTTAAAAAATATTATTTTACCACACAATATTGTAAAAACAATTCAAGGGTACTTTCCCACTGCGCGCAAGATATCTCAATTAGAATTCCTTTGATCCTCATAATTTTTTTCTAAATTAAACAAAACATTATAATTAACAATCTGAACTAAAATGGTTTAATTATTTTCATAATTTAAATTTTAAAAAAATATTTAATCTAAAAGTTTAAATTATCATAAAAATTTTGATAGTTTTACAATCATAACTTTTTTTCTATGAAACACAACCATTTCATTTTAGTTCATTTTGTTCATTATATTAAAATAAATGCCTGAGAAAAATTTCAAGTTGATATCTTAAATAGTTTTTAAAATATCATGCGCGCAAACTTGAAAAACAGTGTTTTGAGAAAACGCCAATTAAAGTTCAAATTGTAGTTTTGGAACATAAATTTAATTTTTAAAAATTAACAACATTTTCTATTGAAACATTTACTATTCAAAAATAATTTTACTGAGTATTTAAAATGATTAACCCAAAATATGTTTTAATATGGCTTAAGAAACATCAATCTAAAGAAAAGCTCGACAATTGTAAATATGAAAAAATATGTACATACCTTAACAAAAGATACATTTTTAGGATATAAAGGCACGAATATTGGTAAAGTACATTATTTGAAGTTATTTTAATAATTATATCCATGTATATATTTTTTTACTATGCAACATAAAAATTTGATTTTATTTCACTTTATGAACTTTTCGATTTAAAATTTTCCGCTTTCATGCACATTGCCTTCGTTTTCTTTTATTGCCTCAAACTGAGAACTGATGAGCATTTTTCTGGCTCTTCGAGTTTCTAAATTAAATTCTGTACATTTCTTTTCTGCCTCTTTTATGCTTTTAGTGTCAACATTAGTTGCAGCTTCTACAGCATGCTGCCCAACTTGCGTTTACATTTTCCTTTTTATCTCAATAAATAATTGTCATACAGAAAAATGGTTGGTATCAATCTTTTTAGAATAAAGTAAACTATTTAATGAGATAAAAATCTCAAAATCAATTTTTGGGGCATTTTAAAAGTAGGCTGTCCCCTTAATGCGGTATATTCTGCTTTGATTAATATTGCCTTATCATATCTACTTACTATTACTTATACTATCTTTTACTGATACCCATACAATATATTTTCGTTTTGCAACCGTTTATGCTTAATTTAAAGAAATGGTCTAGATATTTGTCACGAATGTAGTCTATTACACTTTGGTGATTCTTTGCAATTTATGCATTAGCATAAACGATAATCATTTCCCTTTATAGTTGCCACTAAATCAGCTCTCCATAAATTTTTACGCATAATTCTTGTCAGATTGGCGTATTTAGCACCAGGGCCCTATTATCGCACGGGCAAATCGGGATTTTGCCCAGGGGCCTCCGGCTCGAAACGGCCCCTAAGTTCAAATGCTTTTCTTTTCTGTAAAAGAAATTATGAAAAATAAAACAAATTTTATAGATGGGGGGCCCCAAATTCAACAATGCCCGGGGCCCCCGTTGGTCATAATCAGGCCCTGTTTAACACGGCAATATATTTCCTGTTATTGGAAAACGTGACCCGTTTAAAATCTCAATTGAAAATAATGCTGGATAATTAATTCACTGGTGAAAAAACAGCATTCAATTCTTTTTCTTGCAACCACGAAGGTAAATGTATAGGAGGGGACACTTCTCTTAGAAAGTTGGATAACGCTGTTGTTGCAAACAGATGGCGCTACGCACACTGGGTAACTGCGCATCTCCTGCTTCTGCGCATCCAGGTTGTTTATTTTTCCATCGAGGAGAAGTAAATGGAGATCGTTGAATTAGTGGAACATCAAAAAAATATTAAATACATAGACTTATAAACGTGATATATAATAATTTCTGGCTTCAGGTGTGTTTTAATTACCTAATTGTGTGTGTGTGTGTGTGTGTGTCTTAGAATACTATTTCGTAAATAATTTAGGCAATAATTTCGAAGCGAAGTAATATTATGTATGTAATGTCGTGTTATTATTTTGCCCAAAAGCTGTATTTTAAGAAATAATAGTAAATTTAGAAGAATGTTGTATGTGTGAATGAATATTTAAAAAGTGTTTATTTATAATGACGATCACACTCAAACAAACAGTATTTACATTTATTTCTTGCTGTGACGCATTTTAACACAGCTTTAAATTGCCGCTAAAAAACTCATGTTAAAATGTTAAATTCATGTTACATTAAGAACTCGCACCATTTTCTAATATAAATATGTAGAGGTGGGGAAAACCGTTATTTTCAAAGAACAGTTGTTCACCGTTCCCGTTCTTTTTTAAAGAACGTTCTTTTTCCTGTTCTTTTGAGAACAGGTTCTTTGATTTATGGTAGCTTTATTATGACTATTTTATTCAATTTAAAAATGAAAATATACGTCTTTTTAACATGTACTATACTTAGTACAATTGTAAAACCCGCAGTGGTCTGGGCACTAAACTCCGTTGCCATAAAAACACGAAAAGTGAAGCAGCATCCGGATTGGCCAGTGCTTGGGAGGGTCAACTTCCTCTCGGTTCGACTGCTGTGGGACCGTGTGCCCTAATAGGAGCTGGTGCACGTAAAATCCGTCGTGGCTTCAATGTCCTCCAAATTGTTAAACGATACCTCTGGGGGTGCCGATTTCAGGGGGTGGGTCCCTGCTCTGGAATTGGTTCAAAATTAGGGGACCCCAAGCTGAGTCGGAGTTCCTCCCACTGGGGCTCATTAAAATGGAAGCAGCCCCTTCCGCCCATCACCTGCCTATTTGAGGGATCTGGCACCGCCCCGCGAGTTGCCAGAGGGCATTAGCAACAACAACAACAATTGTAAAATGCTTAAAAAAAACTTTGCAACAAACATTCTGGCTTTCTTCAATCAAGTATGTTAACAGTAATTTTTTGTAAAAATATTTTAATGGCAGCTGTCGTCAAAAAAAAGGGTCTCTAGATCTGTGGCACGCGATGAACGTTTCGATCGTCCGCCCTCTTGCTAGTAGTTAAGTCGAGCGATGGCAACGGCCGCCCTTTTTTCAGCATTGGGAAATGGTTGCGCCTTAAAGGGTAAAAAAGTACATGCTCCAGCTTGAAAATGAATACGACTTTGGCATATAAAATTACATGGATTCCGACCAGGGCCATACCTAGAAAATAATTTCGTAGTCGGGGAGCATCGTATATCTGGATAAAATTTTCCGGATATATCCCCCACACCCAATTTCTGTCTAATTTAGCAAGATTAAATTTTTTTTTATTACTGCACAAACATTTCGTTCATTTATACATCACTGCATTTCATACCCCTCACCATGGGCGCCGGCAGAATATTTCCCAAGGGGGGGGGCAAAGACTACTTCAACGTATAGTTACCATGTTGGAAAGAGCAAAAAAGCAAAGGATAACACTGCATACAAAAATCCAGGGGGAGGGGGCATTGCCCCCCCTTGCCCTATGCTGCCGGCGCCCATACCCCTCACCATCCCCACACAGAAAAAAATTTCTGGCTACGTCCCTGTATAAATACACCATGTACATATAATGTAATAAGTTCGGGGGAGCGGCGTCCGAACTCATAGGACCCCCCAGTGGCGGATTAATGCATTTTTGTCGGGGGGGGGGGCGGTAAGTTAGGGGATTGACATATACATCCATTTTTTGGAAGAAAAAATAGGATCTTTTACATTAATTTCTTTTTTCTCGGGGGGGGCGGTCACCCCCTCCGCCCCCCTTTAATCCGCCCTTGCCCCCCCCGTCTAAGTACGGCCTTGCTTCTGACTCCAAGTCTACAACTTTGACCCTAGCTCAGAACTTAATTAAAGCAAAAGAACAGGGAACAGATTTAATGAAAGAACACCTTTCACCGAAGAACAGTTCTTTTAACCAGTTCAGCAAGAGAACGCCTTTTACCCCGTTCCCGCTCTTAGCTCTCCGTTCCGAAAAAGAACTCCAGCTCAGGAAAAGAACGCTGAACTAGGTGCAAAGAACTAGGTGTTCCCGCTCACTGCTCGGAGAACTCCTCGAGTCGTGATCAAAGAACGTGTTCTTTTTCAGCCAATAGGAGAGGCTGCTCCGGAACAGGTTCTTTTTCAGCCAATAAGAGATGGCTAAGAGCGTATGAAGCGAAGGCGCGTTTTATATGGAGATAGTGTAATGCTTATATTATTGTTTGACGTTGATAAAATATTATTTTTCGATTTGTTTGTGTTTCAGACTATCATTTTCTTTATTATTAAATTTTTTACTTTGATTCAAATTGAGTAGTTTGGCTGGAATAATAAAAATTGACGAATTGTAATCGTGTGAGTGCTTTTCGTATTGAACATATAAGAAAGCTTCTAAAGCCCTTTGCCCGGGTCCTCTTTAAAAGTTCTATCCCCCCCCCCCAGATAATCATCTTCGTTATCATTATTTCTCAAAATAACTAAGATTCCACAATTAGAATTTGATAAAGCTAAAATTGTGAACTTCTGTCCCCACCATCAGATACGTAGCCAATGTGGGGGAGGGGGTGGGGGTCTGCCATCCCAGAATTTAAATTTTTCTTAGCAAAAAAATATTAATCGTGCCTTTCAATGAGAAATTTCACCTTTAAGGCATTTTCCAAAATTTCTCTTTTCAACACGCTTGCCTGCCATAAAATTTTCAAGCGTCGGACCTTAATGAACTGAGAACATGTTTTTGCCGTGATCACTGAACAGGGTGTTCCCGTTCTTTCTTGAGAACAGGTTCAAAAGAACAGGGTGTTCATTCTTTCCCCATCTCTAATATATACCGCGGCAGACGAAAACTTCTTTTCTGTGAGCCACGATATACAACTCGTTCACAAATATAAACTCAATATTTTAATAATCTTAAGATAGAACATTTTTTTAAAAATCTTTTTTTATTCATTTGTTACTAAGGCAACCATGTAAGCAAAAGCGAAAGAAATATTTTAAATTTAGTGCTCCCGTAAATTTAATCTCGTTCACATGCTAGTTCGGAAAATTAAAAACAAGTAAAATTAGTTATCAATCAGCACGGGAAATGCTTTATTCTTTTGCCGCAAGGATCGCTGCACGTCACTAGATTTTCAATGTTTACATAATTGAAACTTATTTGGGGTACCAAAAGTTTAACATTACAGCTATGGAGAGTGTCCACTCCTCTCCGTGCTGGCAACGTAAAATAAAATATGGAATTATTTCATGCGTGGCGTATGTTTTGCTTGTGAGTCCGTTATTCTGATCGGGGCCGTCGTTATTAGCAACGGGCCTGCGTATGAGTTGCCATCACTAAAAATTAGTTTATCATTGAGGCCTGTTTTCCCCCAGTCACAGTGTTCAATTTTATTATTCTAAGTATTATAAATGTTATATTATTTTCTTATTTTAAAACAATTTTTTATACTTTTGTCGTACTAAAGAACTTTAGATGTAGGTAATCGTTTTGTGAATCTTGCGCCATTTTCTTTCATGAAAATTTATCCTAAAATTCGAACATTTTGCTCTGAATGTACAGGTACGTGAACACTTTTATAATGTATTTAGAAATAATAAAAATATGTATGTAAATCATGTTTAGTGAATAATTACTCATGTGTTATTTATAAATAAATTATTTTAATCAGAAATCGTATTACTTCCTTGAATAGTTTTTATTCTTGTAAATAAGCATGACGTTGTGATACTATTTAGACAATTTAATTTTGCCAGTTGAAAATGTTATTTATCAGTTATATATGCCTTGATTATGTGATTCAGACTTACATCTGGTACAGTGCAGAAATACAGTAAATTATAAATTATTGATTTTTGCCCGTTTATACAGAAACTTCAAATGTAGTTAATATTTTGTACAAGCGTTCATTATGCTTGCTCAATTCCAAAGTTCGATTGAGAAAGCTACAAAAGAAAAATATATTTATACAAAAGAATAATACTACATGAAATGTTTTATTAAAGAATAATTAATTCAGGGATCGCGCTATAGAGCGTATTTTATCAATTTTCTCCAATATACAGGATATCCCGAAAACACTGAAATGCGCTTTAATACATCGTTTGTTAAAGATTAATCTTGAACTGTTTAAAATAACGTAGGAAATACGACTACGTTCATGAAATATTCATTATAAAAATGTCTTTCTCATTTGTGTATTTAGTTATTTTAAAGTATATTGAATATCCACTTGTGAAATTAAAATAAGCAATCGTGAATCATGAGAGTAAGCGCTACTTTGTTTTTCCTTCAAATTATATGCATCTATTTTCTTTATGTCAATATGTATCATAGCAAACAAATTAATCATGAGTTCGTACTTGAATTAGTGCGAACTACTTAAAACTACATTAAATAGCGTTTGAAAGCACTGGGAAGCTTAAGAAATGCCTGATGTATACGTGAAGACTCGAACATCCGTAGGCCTCTTTGGATGGCTCATCAAAATACACGCGCAGGCCCGTTACTAATTGCGAAGGCCCCGGAAGAACGAACTCAAGGTGAAAATAGATTTATTCCTTTCGACTAGCAGTTGTAACGGCTTTTAAAATATGGCTTTCTAATGATGTAACGGCTTTCTAAATTAAATTCTGTACATTTCTTTTCTGCCTCTTTTATGCTTTTAGTGTCAACATTAGTTGCAGCTTCTACAGCATGCTGCCCAACTTGCGTTTACATTTTCCTTTTTATCTCAATAAATAATTGTCATACAGAAAAATGGTTGGTATCAATCTTTTTAGAATAAAGTAAACTATTTAATGAGATAAAAATCTCAAAATCAATTTTTGGGGCATTTTAAAAGTAGGCTGTCCCCTTAATGCGGTATATTCTGCTTTGATTAATATTGCCTTATCATATCTACTTACTATTACTTATACTATCTTTTACTGATACCCATACAATATATTTTCGTTTTGCAACCGTTTATGCTTAATTTAAAGAAATGGTCTAGATATTTGCCACGAATGTAGTCTATTACACTTTGGTGATTCTTTGCAATTTATGCATTAGCATAAACGATAATCATTTCCCTTTATAGTTGCCACTAAATCAGCTCTCCATAAATTTTTACGCATAATTCTTGTCAGATTGGCGTATTTAGCACCAGGGCCCTATTATCGCACTGGCAAATCGGGACTTTGCCCAGGGGCCTCCGGCTCGAAATGGCCACCAAATTCAAATGTTGTTCTTTTTCTATAAAAAAAATTATGAAAAATAAAACAAAATTTATAGACGGGGGCCCCCCCAAATTCAACAATGCCCGGAGCCCCCTGTTGGTCATAATCAGGCCCTGTTTAACACCGCAATATATTTCTTGCGATTCGAAAACGTGACCCGTTTAAAATCTCAATTGAAAATAATGCTGGATAATTCACTGGTGAAAAAACAGCATACAATTATTTTTCTGGCAATGTAAAATAAAATATGGAATTATTTCATGCGTTGCGTATGTTTTGCTTGTGAGTCCGTCATTCTGATTGAGTTTCGAAAGGGGTTTTAAACTCGTGACGTCAAAGTGGCGCACATTTCACATGTGAAAACTCGCTTATTTTTAAATAATTTTTTTTTTCAACTGGCAATTTTAATCATTGTTACTGTCTCCAAGACAACCAAACCGCAAGATATCATACCGAAATTTTAAGCTGCTGCGATTGAAATGAAAATTCTTCTTTACTTAAAAATTCGTAAAAAATCTCCTAATTTATATTTTCCTCTGGTTTTTCTTTTAAAAGAGGGCGAAATGTATGCTCCGTCATTTGACGAAATATATAAGAGTTATGACTGATAGAATTCAAGATGCAGCAGTTTTAAAAATATTTTACGAAAGTCAGCGTCAAATTTAATTTTATTTGAAAAATTCCCCAAAATCTGCAAATTATGTTACACAATCCGAACAAACAATTTTTAAAAGAAAATTTTCTCCTCTATCCGATGATGTAAATTTCGTTTTACTGCGAGTGCAATGACCGGCGTTATTACGCATTAAGCGAGAAAAATCGCTAAAAATCGGACAAAACATAAAATAAAACATTTTCTAATTCGAATTTCGAAAAAATCGCTCCGAGGCGTGTTAGGATCTGTCCCAGTGAAGCCGTATGCAAAATTCGGTGGGTCTGCGACCAACCGTCCCGGCGCAATTCGATCGAGAGTCGCGCGCAAGAAGATCCGTGGTCACAAACTTGCCTACCTACATACATAGCTGCTACATACAATGTTTACTCTCGGATTTTATTATATAAGACTAGCTGCTTACCCGTTCTCCGCACGGTAGGAGACGAATATTTTCCTTACACATATAATTCGAATTAAACCCGGTGATAGGAATCTCTAATAGTGAAAAATTGCTGGAATTCTGACGAAAAGCTGACTGTGGAAATTTGAGACGATTGCAACATGATAACACAAAAACTACGCCATTGTCACTGGCGATCAGAAAAGTAAGAACTTTACGGTATGCAGACGAAACTTTTCTCTTTCGAAAAATGCCTTATTTCTACATCATATAATTCTCTTTTTTTAGATTTAATTTATAGCATTCATACATACCATATGAATAACATTACATAATGTTGAATACTATTTTATCTTATCTTGCATTTCGTAAAGCGTGGACAATGCATTAGCACAGTTATGTTTCAGAATTAGCAGTTGCAGTTGAAAAATTAAATTTAAATCTTATTAAATTTTACCTAAATTTAAAAAACCTACTTGAAACAATCGATGCACATTGTACGTTCAGAAACCAAAATGCATCCTGTTTCCGTGAAGATCTTGTCGCTTTCGTAAATGAAAACATTTGTGACGTAACTTAAGTGGCAAAGCTTATTACCCTTACTGACAAAAGCGTTTCCTTATGTCCGCCGAAGCAGTACATACGTTAGCGCAGAGGTTCCCAAACTTTTTTTACCCGCGGCACCCTTGTCAGGCTAAAAGCATTTCGCGGCACCCTTGTCAGTCTAAAAACATTTCGCGGCACCCTTTTCAGGCTAAAACTTCCGCGGAAGATTTGCTTTAAAGCAACGTGAATATGAAGGTTAGAATGAAGCAGTTTGGATGCATTTTACGTTATTTCTTGTTTGTTTGTTTATAGGGCTAATTATCAAGAAAGTACTCTCTTGGGAAAGGGATATAGAATTTTGACAATACCCCCATTTCAGGGAGTTCCTATAAAAGAGAGGCTACAGGACAGTCTTGAACTTGACTGAAATATTTTTGTTTGAGCCCACTTAGTGATCGGCTTGGCTCACTTTCTAGGGGATACCAGTTCAGAGGAAATTATTTGATTATATATACTCCATCAAAACACTTTTCTTTATTATCTCCACGGCACCCCTGACATACGCTCGTGGCACCCTAGGGTGCCGCGGCACCCAGTTTGGGAACCTCTGCTTTAGCGTGTAATGTGCTTCTCTGCATAATCTGAGAGCAAAACAGAAGACAATGACGTGAAAATGACGTCACACGCGATGGAAATAAAATGAAAAGTATGCAGAATTGCCTGAAAAAACTTCGGTTATTTTTAATGCGCAAATATGTTAAAATTCTATTTGTTTCATATTTAATGCGTTTTCACTTTTTTGGGTCTTAAGAGCTGTAGAAATGAGTCGTTTCACTTAATTATTTAATTGAACAACTTTAGTGGCAACAATGGATTCCGTTGCTACGGAAACTGTAGCAGTGTTAAAAATAGAATATGATATGATTTATTTATGTTTACTTTGCTAGAACTGCCATTTTGGCGTAATTAACGTCGGCAGTCGATGGCAAATAGCCAAAATGAATGACACATTAAAATTGACAATAAATGCAATAATTTAAAGGCATTATCAGCTAGTCATACTGGGTTTAAAAAATATTCTCATTCATCTCAAACAGCATTCGTATTTATAAAGACTTCCTATTTTATTACACCTTGTTTGGCGGGATTAAAAAATATTATCTATTCATACACTCGTAACACCAACTCATATCAATCGGGGCATAGAATTAGCAATACAAATGAAAAAATTTAATTTTCTGAAATTTGGCGGGGTTTCTCTAACTTAAATCAATTTATTTAACTTGATAAAAATTCTGTAGATCATTTAAAATCGCCTTAATAACTGTATTATTTCTGAACAGAAAATTAAAATTTCAGGCTAAATTCTAGTAAAACCTACACTTGTTTTAAAAATACTATTTCTTTACGGTCTCAGTAAATTGCGCCAAGCCCTGAAACTGTGCAAACCGCTGCAAACTATTTTCTCAAAATCGGCATTTAAGCCATTTTATTTGTCGCCAAATTATAAAGTTATACACTTTAGTCTCGGAAATTTACAAATCCTTTTTCTTTTGCGTATGAAAAATATTGAATTCCTGGTCTGATTTCCCACGCAGACGATATTTTAATTAAAAAATAACCTAGCAAACATTCGAAACAGAAAAAAATTATTATTCCTTTATTTTTAATGCAAGAGTGTAAATCATTTAATAAATTCGCCAAACATGGCAACCTCGATGCTTATTTCTCCCTTTTTTGACTACAGGGGTTACAATCGCGGAATTGCGGAGAGCAAAAATTGGCGATTTTGACGGGTTTTTTTTTATCAATTAATATCTCCTAAACTAATTCGAATTTCGAAATTTAATTCAGCGGAAGACCTTCCTCGGAATTTTTCGAAACCTGGGACACCTCGATCGAAATTCAACTCCCAGCCGTTTCGGAGGAGATGATGTTACAGACAGACGGGCACAGATTTTAATAGTATAGAAGAAAGATTTGCAAGGTTTTGGACGCTGTAGGGAAGAACTTGACATGATGGATTAATAAATCGACCAAGCATTTTTATATCAAATTTTGTTGTTATTAGGGGGAAAATCTGCCACGGCTCGTTCATAAAGTGTAAATAGGTCGTAGGAAACTTTTAGCTAAAGGTTGTCTGTGAAGAATCATTTCCCAAAAGATGCTTTTGATCATCCAAATAATTTGTATTGTAAAGTACTCTTCAGCTTTTGTGAGCCGTTTTGTGAACCGTCACGGAGTCACGCCGAACGGCGTGACCGTGAAAGTCATGCCGTTTTAACTTCTGCATTAGAACTGCAAACTTGGTGATTAAACTGTATGAGCACACCTCAGTTCAATATTATGAGCTTCTGCTGTCTTTAGAAGATAGTGTGACAAGATTTCGGGGTGTACCGCTCTTCTGGATGTTAAATACTATATAGCTATATATATGTATGATTCCTTGATTCGTAAGTTTAGCCTTTTTACTATTTTTTATATATATATATATATAGTAACTAGTCCAGAATTCGTCACGACAAATAATTAAATTTTGCATTTTATTGCACGAAAATCGGTTAACTAGAACTCGAAACAGGGAGTTTTGGGTGTCCCCATTGTTCAACATAGGGTTTTTCCGAATTCTCGAGAAATATTGGAGCTATCGCTTAGCTGACTTTAGTTTTGAAAACTTATTTTTGTCCATTCTTTGCGAAAAAGTTACCGATCCTGGCGACATTTTGTGCGTTTTTTATTAATAGGGCCTGTAATGTTTCCTTCTCTGCATTAGTATTACGCAATAGCCTAATATTACTCATTGCATTTCTATTACACAATTAAAGTTCGCGATTGATACTCTAGAGATGGAATCTCTGGAATGTTCATGCACGTTCGTACACGCTCTTGCAACGCAAGTATAAAAGAGCTGTTCAAGAGTTCAGACCAGTTCAATCAGCTGTTAGGAGCAGACGTTGATTCTGCTGAGAGCATAAGGCTCTTTATTGCGTGCTTTTGTAACACACTGAAGTCACGAAAAAGCCCATCTCCGAGATGCGTTTCAAAATAAATAAACTCGGATCACGTGTTCTATCAAATCTATCACATGTTCCAAATGAGGTGCATTTATTGGTTATTAAAATGCCTGGGTCTCTTAGTCCTAGGAAATTCTTGCGAGGTGTGGTGCCAGGAGTCCGTGAGAAAGAGGGGAGATATATTACTTGCGTTTAAAATAAATTTAGATCCTGATACAAATCGTTTGTTTAAAACGAAAGTTACTACGCCTCTAAAGAATTTTGATGCAAGCTAATAGTAATTCTGAATTTTCAGAGGATGTTTAATTTTATATCTTATATATATGTATACACACACACACACATATATATATATATATATATATATATACACTCATGTCCATAAATTAAGGATAATGAAGTTCAGGCAAAGAAAGAGAAAGAAGCAAAACAAATTTGACTTATTTGTAAAGTCTATTTATTAAACAAAATGTAAAGAGCAAAAAAGATGCTATATGTTTGACATAATTAATAAAAATTGCAAGTTTTACTCCCTTGACCAAATTTAAAAAAAGAACCTATTTACAAAAAACAGTATAACATGGTTAGTAGGATGGTTAATACGGAGTATGTCTCCCGGACGATGCAATACAGGCCTGACAACGCCTAGGCATGCTGAGTATCAAATGATCAATCTGATCTTGGGGAATATTACACCACTCATCAAGCAATGCACTCCGAAGTTCCGGTAGACAGGTGGGAGGGGGTTGACGGGCTGCAATTCGTCGGCCAAGCATATCCCACACATGCTCTATTGGATTCAAGTCCGGTGAGTATGCTGGCCAATGCATACGGGTGATATCCTCCGATTTAAGGCATTCGTCTACAATGTTTGCACGGTGAGGACGGGCGTTGTCATCCATAAACACAAATTCAGCACTCATGGCGCCCCGAAACAAACGTACATGTTGTTCCAGAATGACATCCCGATAGATGTGGCCTGTCATCGTTACACTCTGAACATGCAGGTCAGTTCTGGAACCAAGAATAATTCCTCCCCAAACGAGCCATCCTGCACCACCGTAACGGTGTCTTTCAATGGTGTTCTCTTGGTGGTAACGGGTACCTGGTGCTCTCCAGATGAATGTCCGGCGAGAATCAGACTCCAAACTAAACCTGGACTCGTCGGAAAACATCACACAAGACCACTGTTGCGGTGTCCACAATGCATGCTCTCTACTCCAGGTTAATCGCAGGCGAGAGTGAGTTGCGGTAAGTGGAACACATCTGACAGGCCTACGAGCATATAGACCAATGTGCCCTAAGCGTCTGTACACGGTCTGCCTTGAAACTGTCGTACCAGTAGCTGAAGAGAGCTGACGAGACAGGTCTGATGCTGTACTCCGTCTGTTTCTTTTGGCAGTAACTGCCAAATAGCGGTCCTCATTCGGCGTTGTAACTCGGGGGCGACCTGTGCTGTAACGTCTACTCACATTACCATCATCTTGGAATCGTTGCCAAAGCCTGGAGATGACACTCTGGGCGATTCCAAGTTCCTCGGATACTTCCAGCTGGGTACGTCCACATTCCAGTCGTCCGATAATTCTGCCACGTAAAACATCATCCAAATGCCTCCTTTGTGCCATAACTATGCGGTTTTTGCACTGAAAGGCTTTCACAGCGCTTGTGAACAATTTTACTTCTTTGCCACCATTCCTTATATACCCCTCTCTTACACTCTCGTCATTGTGACGCACCATCCACGCCATCTGGTGGTTTCCTGTAATTTGCATATTCTTCTTCAAGATGTGTGTGATCATTCCACAGGTGAAATTTTTATTTTAGAGATCAATTTCTGTGTGATTCTGAATTATCCTTAATTTATGGACATGAGTGTAATATATATATGTATAGTAAAATGGCTGAACTTACGAATCAAGGAATCATTCAACAGCAGTTATAGTAATCCAGTATAATCAATAAACATAAAATCGTATCCAAAAAACGGCATAAGCAGATATCCTAATCCTAACTACATCTTATAAATGCGAAAAAGAGTTTGTTTGTTTGTTAGGCTTTCACGCCTAAACCACTGAATCGATTATGATGATTTTTTTTGTATAGAGATAGATGGGACCCTGGAGACGGCTACAGGCTACTTAGCATTTTAGATTTTTACTTACTTTTTTAATTATTAATTAAAAACCGTTTTTACGTTGCCATGCTTGGCGAGTTTCGCCAGTATAAAATGATTCATGTTTTCAGCTAACAGAAACGCTATAACTTATGCATGACTTGTCGCGTGCATTTGAAAAGCATGAAATACCACGGAAATTATGCCAGTTTTACGCCAAATCTATCTATAATAATAACATGAATGTTCTCTAGACAAATCTACCTCACGCAGAGCTTTGAAAATTTCAACCTATAAGCCCATGACTTTGATAATGCTCACCTGCTGCTCAGAATTTTGAAAATTTAATTACTTTTATAACTATTAATTGAAAACTGTTTTTACGCGGTCATGATTGGCGAGTTTCGTCCCCACAAAATGATTTAGTCTTTTGAAATAAAGCAGAAATTCTATTTGCAGAATCGCGTGCATTTGAAAAACATGAAATGGCATGGAAATTACGTTAGTTTTGCTTTGCGTCTCTAAGGGCCAAAGACCCTTGACTCGCTACGTTCGCTTTTCGCATAAGGCATTTGGCCCCTAATAAGGCTTATTCGTAAAAAGGGCATAATTGACAAAACCCAAAGACTGGATCTGTTAGATTGTTACCGAGCTACACATTCCTTGGTTCTTGCATGTTCCTTAGAAAAACTTCACACTATTTTTAATTGGCTAAAACCTATGAACACCTTGCGTGTTTTCCACCCATGGCGATTTTTCATAATTTGAAGACTTA
The DNA here is from genome assembly GCA_038373885.1 of Cheiracanthium punctorium. Classification (NCBI taxonomy): domain Eukaryota; kingdom Metazoa; phylum Arthropoda; class Arachnida; order Araneae; family Cheiracanthiidae; genus Cheiracanthium; species Cheiracanthium punctorium. The sequence continues at coordinate 159,076 of JAWZYV010011670.1, forward strand.
CGTATACGTATAGTTTATACTTATTTCTAAGAAAGCAGTGCTTCATTTTTTTTTTTTTTTTTTTTTTTTATAAAACTACGAAACAGCTATTATATCTTGCTACTAATGGCGATTTTTCATTATTTGGCGATTTACACATGATCATAACCGATAATTACTGCTCATGTAAGGTTAACGGGAAAACCGTGATCCATATATACATATACATAATCTTTTGCAGATTGGTTTATTTTAGCCTTGCGAAATATATCATCTCACCGTGCGGGCAAATACCCAAGCCGTACTTGCTATAATGGCATAATGAACGCCACCAAATATTTCTACTGGTGGAAAATACCCAAGCTGAACTTAACCAGCATTACTATAATATGTATTTGAATTATTTTTCATTTTCAAAATACTGGGAGGTAACATTTTGGAACACACGCAGTATTTATATTCACCCTATACTTGAAATAGCGTTTTTCCAGATCGTACCTGATGCCAAAATGGCGCTTTTGAAATCAGTTACAATTATTATTAGATAAACGAATTGGCGTCAATTTTAAACTCCTGCTATTTAAGAAAATTTAGCATTTGAAAATTGTGAACTTTGTGTAACACATTTATTTCACTCAGATTTTAATTTGGCTTAAAAATGTGGTGTAATTCTACTTCATGTTTGTTAATTTCTCACAGGAATTGCTTTGTTCAAAAGCATGAAGGATTTTATGCAGGCGAAAATTACCAAGCTTGACAACCATTATCCTTATTTTTACTGTTTTTTATTAATATCTTCTAAAATAATTGGAATTTTGAAGTTTAAATCAGCTTACCAGCTTTCCCAGAATTTTCCGAATCCGTGTACCTCTTCGTCGAAACTCAAATCCCCACGATTTCGGAGGACATAGCAGAACAAGCTTTTGAAAGCGGCAGCGGCGTCAGTTACTTCTTTTCAGAATAAAGAGATATTAAAAACCATAGAAAGAAAAATCCAAATGTGTTTCTCAAGATTCATAAATTTCCAAATCCTACCAATCTATATAAATAAAATTAGACTTTTGTCTGTACATTTCTTGGAATTCAAAAATTTTGCGATTTCTGTCCGTTTCAAGCACCCGGGAATCCGATGCGACCCTCAAAAAAAAGTTTGTCATTCTGTCATTCTGTCGTTCTGTCATTCTGTCCGTGACGCTTTTTTTGTTCAAGCATCACGTAAAAACGACTGAAGCGAATGATATGAAATTGGATGCCATGATAGGTGGTCACCCAACTTAAAACATAGGCGTCGAATTTTTAAAAAATCTTGATTGGATTTTGAGATTTTGCGAAAATTCTTACAAACTGCGCAAATTTGTGTTCAAGCATCACGTAAAAACGACTGAAGCGAATGATATGAAATTGGGTGTCATGATAGGTGGTCACTCAACTGAAAACATAGGCGTTGAATTTTTAAACAATCTTGATTGGATTTTGAGATTTTGCGAAAATCCTTTCAAACTGCGTAAATTTGTGTTCAAGCATCACGTAAAAACGACTGAAGCGAATGATATGAAATTGGGTGTCATGTGATAGGTGGTCACTCAACTTAAAATATAGGCGTCGAATTTTTAAGAAATCTTGATTGGATTTTGAGATTTTGCGAAAATCCTTTCAAACTGCGTAAACTTGTGCTCGCACATCACGTAATAACTGCAAAGGTGAAAAAATGATATTTGGTGAAATGATAGGTGGTCACTCACCTTAAACTATCAGCATCTAATTAAAAAAATCGATCAGATTTCGAGATTTTGCGAAAATCGTTTAAAACTGAGTGAATCTTTGTTCATGCATTACGTAATAACGACTAAAGCGAATGATATGAAATTTAGTCACATGATAGATGGTTACTCAACATAAACTATTGATATCCAATTTTTTAAATATTTTTATTACATTTTGAGATTTTGAGAAAATTCTCTCAAAATACGTTTATATTTCTTCAAACATCACGTAATAACGACTAATACGATTGATGCGAAATTTGGTGATATGATAGGTAGTTGCTAATCTTAATTTATAGGCGTTGAGAGATAATTTTTAAAATATTTTGATTACATTTTGAGATTTTGTGAAAATCGTTTTAAAATGCTGAAATTTTGTTCCAGCATCACGAAATAAAGACTGCAGGGAATGAAACGAAATTGGGTGACATGATAGATTGTCACTCAACTTAAATTCTAGGCTTCCAATTTTACAAAAATATTGATTAGATTTTGAGATTTTGCGAAAATTATTTCAATATGCGGAAATATTCGTTCGCGCATCACATAATTACGACTAAAGCGAATGAAATGATACTACTTAGTTACTCTCTAACCTGTAATATTTTAACAATACATAAAAATTATAAATTCGCTTTCTTTACTTTGGCAATATACTACATCCATTCTGTGAACTCCTACAATGCTGACGAAAGTTCTTGCTTTTTGGAAATTTGCATTGAGTACTAACCCGTCAACGACGGGTACTTCAGCTAGTAATATAAATATGTACGTTTGTATGTTTGTGACTGAATCACACAAAAATGGCTGAACGGATTTGGAAAAAAAATGGATAGGTATAAAAGATAGCGTATACCCTGGATTAACATAGTCAACCTTTCATGCATGTATCATAAATAATTCTTTTAAAAAGACACTCATAATAATTCTAATACATTACGCTCTATGGGCATTTTGTAGCTACTGAAACGATTCTAGAACTTTTTTAATTGATTGAAAATTACGCTATTCCTGAGTATTATTGTTTGTTTGCTTGTGGATTAAGACCGATTGACTGCACTCGCGTCCTAGGCCTATAAGGGGAATGCCCTTTGTAAGGGACTTTCTTAGGAATCCTAGACCATATTTACGCGAGGTTTCGGAGAAAACCACGGAAATCTCCGAACGACTAGGTCGATAGGCTCGACCGGGGCTTAAACCTGGTATCTCCCGCCTTCCAGTTTCGAGAGCAGAACCTCTCAGCCACTGGTGGGGCCCTCAGTATTATAGGCTGCCTTTTATGCATATATCACAAATAGTTCTTTTAAAGGGATATTCGTAAGAATGACAATACGCTCTATGTGTACTACAGAACGGATCCCAAAACTTTTTCCAGTGATAGAAAGCCACACTTTTCCTGAGTATTATAGGCTAAAATTCATGCATATAGCATAAATAGTTCTTTTACGGGAACACTCAAAATAATTCTAATACACTACGCTCTATGTATCTCTGTAACTACAGAACTGATTCTAAAACTTTTTCACTCATAGGTAACTACGCTATTCCTGATTAACATTGGCTAAAATTCATGCATGTAGCATAAATATTTCTTTTATAAGTACACTCAAAATAGTTCGCAATTACTGTAGTAACTGTCTCTATTCGCTGAATGCGTAAAAAAAAAAAAAAAATCTAAATTTAGTAACTCTGCATACTCTCTTACTTTAAATGAAGTTTACTACCATGTACTATACTTCCTTTAAAACAAGTAAAAAGTAAATAAGATTTAAATACAAATATGTTTGCACTTTTGTGTCAATAGTGCAAACACATTTGTTATTTACACAAGCTTCATTTCTCTGGACCTAATTCTAAAGCCGACGCGGACGAAGGGCGGGTAGCAGGTAGTATCCAATAAATAGAAAAGCCAAACAGAGGTAAAAATGAAATGGAATTGTAAGGAATAAAACCATGGGTGGTAAGCATCGGATATACTCATCAAGCCCCACTAACCGAATACTTACTACCAAAATAAAAACAAAATAACAGGATTTCAATGTAGTTACTTAGCACAAAGAAAGCTAAATATGTAACTATGGGGGCTATTCTGTTATCAAAAAGAAAAGATCTGTCATCAAAAGAAAGAAAAAAAACATATCTGCCAACTTTTACGACTTTTTCGGAAGATTATCGACCGCATTTTTCAAACAGTTTCATTTTATATAAAAATTTAGATTTATTTGAACATCGAACATTAAATCACTAAAAATAGAGAATTAGTGGTAGATATAATCTACCAAAAGAAACCCCGTAAAAGTTGGCAGATATGACAAATAGGAAGCCACACGTGCCAATCTAGAGAGCTCGCGTACAGCGCAACCTATCGATTTCCGTCGATGCTTTCCTGTGTAATTATAGTTCCTGACGATGTTGTCTACCTCCCCTTTAAGTTTTTACGTGAAGTTCCAAGGCACTTTGTATACTTTAGATAGATAGATTAGACAGATGCACAACAATGACAAACTGAATATTTTAGTGCGTTACCTTATAAATAAAAATGAAATTCTGTTTGTTTGTTTGTGGATTTGATTCGTATACAAATCCACAAAAATGGACCTATCGGCCTGAAATTTAGCACAGATATGTAAAATAATATAGAATAAATCGTAGTCTACTTTAAAACTTTGAAAGTCCACCCGTTCCCGGAATTTAAGAGATTTTTTATGCTCTCCACGTAAAAAGCTTTCCGCAATTGTAACCCCTGTAGTGAAAAAAGTGTGAAATAAGGATCGTGGTTGCCATGTGTGGCGATTTTGCCGAATAAAATGTTTTAAATTCTCAAAGTAAAAATAAAATAATAATAATGATTTTTTTTTTGTTAGTTTATATTCGTAAGGTTATTTTTTTTTTTTTTTTTAATTATAATATCGTGTGCATGAGAAATCGGAGCAGGAATGAAATGTTTTATACCAAACAATAACAATTGAAGATTTCCGAGGCTAATAGGTAATTTTTTTTAGTTTGGCGAAAAAATAAAATGGCTCAAATGCCGATTTTGAGAAAGTGAGTTCTAGCGGTTTGCACAGATTTCGGCTTGGTGCAATTTATTGAGAGGTTAAGGAAATAGATTTTTGAAAACAAGTGCAAAGGTTTTATTAGAATACAGCATTAAATTTTAATGATCCGTGAAGAAATAATGCAGTTGTTAAGGGATTTCAAGCGATCTATCTCCAGAATTCTCGCCAAATGAGTACATTGATTTAAGTTTGGGGAATTCCGCCAAATTTCAGAAAATTGAAATCTTCTCATTTAGTACATCGGAGTAACGATGAATAACACACGTTATAGTTGATAATTTAAAAAAATTCGGCTGTATTAAGGGATTCCACTTTTCAAATAAAGGCTTGCTTTACTTTTTCGCGGTCGAACCATTTCCCATATTGATTGCTGCTAAGTCAATTCTTCGAATGATTTCCTGAAAAAACGCTTGCAAAATGGTGTATTGGCACTTTGGCGAGACTTAAATTTGAAACTGGATTTTATTTGAGACTGGGATATATAATGACACTGGTTATAGATAAAAATGAATGTTGATATGTGTGTATGAGGTTGAAAAACTCCAGCACCGTTGAGCACCGTTGCACCATGAAATTTGGTTCACCTAAGTCTTTTATCATGGAGAAGCTTTTTATGCTATCCGTTTTCCTCTAACTTGCCACCAGGTTGCGCAGCAGAACGTCAAATTCTATTCCGTTTAGCCGTTTACTATGCGAATATCGTCCAACCGATTTCGATGAAATTTGGTACACGAGGATATTAGAACACGGAGAATATTTTTCAGTATCCATTTTGCTGTAACTTGCCGCTAAATGGCGCTGCAACGCATCAACTTCTATACCGTTCGAACAATCGGCATAAAATTTCTTATACTTACACATTTCAGCACGAAGAATATATTCTGTGTTCCTTTTGGTGTTACTCACCACTAGATGGCACTGCAATGCATTGTTATTTTAACTCGCCACTAGATGACGCTGCAGCAGGCCAAATTCTTGACCATTCAAACGGTCGCTATGAAAATCAGTATACATAGCTATTTGAACAATGAGAATATTTTGGCGTTATCCATTTTGCTATAACTCGCCACTTGACGGCACTATAGCAAATCATTACTTTAATTAACCACTAGATCGCGCTGCAGTGTATCACTTCTTGACTGTGCAACTGACCGCTTTGAAAATAGGTATACATAGATATTTGAACACGGGGAAGAGTTTCGCGTTAGATGTCGCGTCAACACATGAACTTCAGGGCTGTCCAGCCGATCGTCCTGAAATTTCGTATTCATCGATATCTGAATGCGAAGAATATTTTCGCCGTATCCGTTTTGCTAAAACTCGCCACTAGATTGCGCTACGCCGCATGGCCTTCTGCGCCGTACAAACGATTGCCTTGAAATTCGGTATGCATGGTTATTGAACACAATATAATGCGATATCCATTTTGCTATATCTCTTTATTACAATGAATAGTAATCACCACAAATCGTAATATCGAAAAGTCCATTCATTCCCGTGCGAAGAACGGGTACTTCAGCTAGTTAGTGATAAAATTATTTCTGCAACTGCACCACTAGCCATCAGCTTTACTACGACCAATAATAATAATAGTAATTTTTGGGTGAGGTGGTAGTCTTACCTATTCGCTAAATCACCATAGTTGTTTGTTTTGTTTACAAGCGGCAAAAGGAGATGCCAGTAGATGAACAGAAAATGCTCTTCTAGAGCTGGTTTCAGAAAATTTTGCTTCACCTACTACTCATTTTACCGGACCTTTTATGCAAAAAAAGTCTCATGTAGATACCACCTGACTTCCTTGCACTTCCATTAAATCATAAATATTTTCGGTGCACTTAACCTAAACTTATTTCAGTTGAAAGCGATACAATACTGCGATAATACTAAGGTTTCGCGATTTCTAGCCAGACATTTCATAAATCACCAAGCTGGGTTAAGTTTCAAGCATGGTTTATTTTTGGATTTAATTTGGCGATAATGTGCCAAGCTTGAGACAGTTTGCGCGATTTTGGGAATAGCCGAAATAGTAATTGACCACAGACTTTTAATGAATTGAAGATATTTATGGACCCTAATGTATTGAAATTCTTTTGGGTGATCTTGTAAATAAATTACCTAGTCGAATGCAATAAAAAAGACAGATGAAAAATTATATGTTACAATATTTCTAAATACAAAATTTCAGCATTCTGCTGCTAAACATTTTAGAATTATGCCAAATATGTAATTAATTTTGGCGCCAAATTCGGCGATATTTCGGGAAAACTTTGCCACGGTCGATGACAGTTGGCGAGATTTCGGGCATGGCAGAAACAATGACTGAATGTAGACATAATTTATTGAAGCTGTCTGTAGACTTTAATGTATTGAAATTCTTTAGTGGCCCTATAAAAAAACTATCCAGTAGAATGGAACCAAAAAAAGGAGTCGCACAACTAGGTGTTGCAATAATCCTAAATGTAAAATTTCAACATTCTGCGACTAATAGTTTTTGAGATATGCGAGCTCCGTACATAAATAGATACGTGCGTACGTACAGACGTCAGAAAAAAAGAAAAGAAAAAAAAAAAACTAGTCAAAATGGACTTGCTGTGGGTCAAAATGATTGTCCATATATTAATACGAACATACATGCATGCGTATGTTGAGACGTGTAGCAAAAACTCTTTAAAATAAAAATAAAATTAACGATAGTCAAAATTGATTTTTTCATCAAAATCTACACACTGATTCTCCCCCCCCCCCCCCATCCAGCAAAACAGCTCTTAATACAATTTAATATTTTTACATTTAAAACAATTCTACAATTTTTTTCTAGGCCTGAAGGGAATGAATGCATGCCATAAAATAACGCTATATGTTGAATATATATATAACTAGCTGAAGTACCCGTCGTTGATGTGTTAGTACTGAATGCAAATTTCCAAAAAAGCAAGAACTTTCGTCAGCATTGTAGGAGTACACAGAATGGATGTAGTATGTTGCCAAAGTAAAGAAAACGAAGTGATAATTTTTATGTATTGTTAAAATATTACAGGTTAGTGAGTAACTAAGTAATATCATTTCATTCGCTTTAGTCGTACCTAATTATGCGATGCCCGAACGATTATTTACGCATATTGAAATAATTTTCGCGAAATCTCAAAATCCAATCAAGATTTTTTTAAAGTTCGACGCCTATGTAATAAGTTGAGTGACCACCTATCATGACACCCAATTTCATATCATTCGCTTCAGTCGTTTTTACGTGATGCTTGAACAAAAAAAGCGTCACGGACGGAATGACGGAATGACAGAATGACAGAACGACAGACAGACAAACTTTTTTTTGAGGATCGCACCGGATTCCCAGGTGCTTGAAACGGATAGAAATCGCAAAATTTTTGAATTCCAAGAAATGTACAGACAAAAGCCTAATTTTATTTATATAGATAAGTATCAGGAAACAGATCATGAATACAAAAAATTCCTGTTTTATGCCGATTTTACCCTCCCAAACCCTACATCTATTTGTAAAATTCGTGTATGTGTGAATTTCTCCAGCTGCTACTGTTCTTAGAGTGCATCACAAAAAGTGTGAATAGTATTTTGAACTGTCATAGAAAATTTATTTTCCAATCTATACTGTTAAAAAAATTTAATTTAAAAAAATAAAAAATATAAAAAAAAAATCGGAAAAGTTACCCCAAAATATGGGGCGGAAATTGTAGCTTAAAATTAAAGGAACGTTTCATCATTTGACGGGAAAATATTCACAAGCGTTTTCCGCATCTAATGGCAAAGTGTTGAAAAGCTTTTCTGTATATTTCTGGAACGTTTCCACATCTGGCTGAAAAACTATTCAGAAACGTAAAATAATAAAAAGCTGTAAGCAGCCGTTTCGAGCAAAAACGTTTTGTTCTTCATCAGTGGAAACAGTCACCTGAAGCCAGGAACGGAGTACTGAATTTTGTTTTTCGTTTGTGTAGCATGTATTTCGGATTTGAACGTGGTCGGCCCCAAACCCGTCAAAAGGAACCGAGTCAGAAGGAAACACAAGGGGGTGCCCTCTATGGGGGTATTTCTAAGGGGTTCTAACGCGGAGAGTTTCGGAGAAATCCAGGGAAACTCCGGTTAGGACGGCGGACGCGACCGGGTTTTGAACCAGGCACCTTCCGTCTACCATTTTATAAATGCAGGGCAACATTTTATAATAAGTATTTTTTTTTAATTTTTCCTTTAGTTATTTTTATATTTTTTAAATTAAAAATTATAATTAAGAAATTAAAATTAAAATTTAATTTAATTTAAAAGAATGATAATTGTTATTAAAAAATGTTCTCCTGTGTTTATTTTTACGTATATGTGTTTTTATTTATTACTAGCCGCTTCCGGCGACCAGTTGGTTCGCCATCTTAATAAATCTTATTTGGAGAGAATCCTGTTGACTTCCTTGGCACTGAAATCTTTCAGATTCTGAATGGAATTTAAAATTAAGATGGTTACAAACAGAAGTGTCCCTACTCTAAGTGTCGCCTTCTGCTAATGTAAAAAAGACGCTCCCTTTTATCCTCTACTTAGTTTTTGAGTTCGAAATGACGCCCCTTCGAAGCCGGGGCCCAGATGAGTTGCTTACAGTGTCCGGCAGCCCCTGGTTACAAAAATAAGACGGTTAAATGATAAAAACCTACAAAAAGGAACAAACTATTTTCGTCCTATATTAATTCAGGAGAGCTTCTGGATATATTGGCCTTTATAAAGAAAAATTAAGAAAATCTGAAACACTTTCAGAGTTTAAATACGCACTAAAGTGCTATATATTAAAAGCGTATTATAACCCATGGGTCTTTCCTATTTTTTCTCCTCATTCCATTAAGTTGGAAAGTATATCATTATTCATGAGTGTGATTAAACAAAATTAAAATTGATACTTCTAACATCCTTTTTCTGGATATAATAGATTAGAAATAGATGGGGAAAATATGGGCAGAAAAATGCACAATTCGACCTGAATGAAAATTTTAAAAACTTATTCAGGTGTATTCATAATCCAAGTGGCAGACGATAAAATTACGATAAATTACGCCAAGCGCTAGAATCACATCTCAAAATCGCATATCAACCATTTTATTTTTCGCCAAATTAAAAAGTTGCACATTTTAGTCTCGGAAAATTTCCAAATCCTATTTTTCTTTTGAGTATAAAACATTTCATTCCTGCTCTGATTTCATATGCACACGATATTTTATTTAAAAAATAACCTTACAAATAATCTTTAAAAAATCTTTCTTCCTTTATTTTTACTTCAAGAGTCTGAATCATTTAATAAACTTGCCAAATATGGCAACTGTAGTATGCTTAATTCTCACTTTTTCCACTGCGGGGTTACAATTGCGAAATGTCCGAGAGCAAAACTGAACCTCTTGCGACACGTTTTTAATCGATATCTCCGAAAATAATTCGAATTTCGAAAAAATCGCTTCGAGGTATGTCGGTACCCGTCCTGGAGAATTTCCATACAAAATTTGGTAGGTGTAGGATAACGCGTCTAGGAGCTACGCTTGACACAGACAAACTAACTAATTAACCAACCAACTGACTTTTTACAATTTGCTTTATTTATATAGAGAGATTTTATTTTTATCAGGTTGTAACGAAAGTTTTCCGCCAGATTTGCTTGAGTCAGCTCACGCGGTACCCAGCTATTGACCTTATATGTCAAGTTTATGCGATGCTTAGCGCGACTAATGGACATGGCACTAAAGTCTAACTCTTTTAGCTAGCTCTCGTGGATGAATATTTTATCTTCTTCCACACATTCTCGTAGGCGGGCCTCATCAGCATCAGTAGTTTGGTCAGAGCGCTCTGCTTCTTTAATATCCTAGTCCTCGTTTTTGAACTTTCGGAACCAAATCTTCACAGTGCCATATGATACAACAGTAGTACCTTAAGCTGTACACATGATTCAGTGTCATTCTGTAGCTGACTTTTTGCGACAGAACTGAGAGTAAATGATGGATCAATCTGGTAGCGTGGTAGTTCCATTTCAGACACCTTATACTTAATCATAACGATATTGTTTTACGGATTTCACAACACAGAGCTCTAAAACAAGTCTTTTCTTTCAAATAACAAAAATTGTTTTTCAAAATATTGGCAAAGACACCAACGCGAACTGCTTGTGCAGGCAATACTTGGAGTGGCGGAAAACTTTCGTTACAACCTAATATTTTGTGTTGCATTTGTGGTAACTGTTCTTTGTTCTGCTTTTGTTCTTTTGCATGTTCCTTTTTTGTGCCATTTCTCCCCTATTTATTTATTTTTTTTTTTTTGTTTATTTCAATTCCTACTATTAGTTCACAGTCTCCCTATATATATCTTGTTCAAATTTTCAATCGCTAATAAAATACTTTTTATTTATCTACTCAATTTCAAATTAATTTTTTAAAACTTGTAGTGGATGACACTTGATGTTAATACAGTTTTGGTCCCAATCGACTGTATAATTTATCTATACCTAGGAGATACCTAGGAGATGGAGATTACAGAACTTTCTTTAATACTCATGTTAATAATTCACTTCCCTTTTGTGTTTTTCGAACTGAAGATCCTTTTGGATGAAAGATGAAATCTTTAAGCATTATACGGAACAAGACTTCACACAGTTTACTGAAATTTGAAGTGGTCACTAAAACGAATCATTCAAATTTTAGCGTTTTCCATCTATGGATGAAATAATGAACTCATTAATTTATAATAAACTTTTCTTTCGCTCTTCAAGAATTTAAGTTTTAGTGGTGTTCTCTATGAATGGAAAAACAAACAAATCTCCTTTTCCAGAACGTGAAACGATTTAATGTGCAAAACTTCCGAGATAGATTTCCTTGTCGCCGTGAATATTTTTATTCGAAATGCAGATTATGTTTCTGAATTCGAGATTCCAAATTGAGCATCAGTAGTTTACGCTACGTTTTCGGAAACCTCCCTGCAGTAAATATGTAACATTTCTGAATTTTGTTATAGTGTATGAGGTTAAATTCCTGGAAAAACTACGCCTATAGTTCAGTTTGAAAAATAAGTGTTCTTTCTAGACAACTTGAATTCTCCAAATGGGGGTGTAAAGTAAATGTTAAAAGTAGTGGCATCCAACATCCATACATTTCTGAGTATGAGTCATGGCTGATTCCGTACTCTGCACATAAATGTTTATCGGGAATATTGTGCACATCGCTTGAATCTCATCCCAAAGTTTATTCAGGCTGCATAGTTTACGCCTGCTCGCCTCATTTTTTACCTACCCCGTAAAAAATAATCGAGCGGCGCAAAGTCTGGAGAGCACGCAGGACATTTGATTGTCTGAACTTAACATTACTTTTTTCTCAGAAATTTAAACTTGTAGGTAGGAAAACACCGTGTTTTCTATGACAGTTCATGAAAATACACATTTTCCTGAAGCACCCTGCATATATTGTATTGTTTTTATGAATCCTTCTTGAATATTTAATACTTTACACCAGGCATTTTGTTTTATGATCGTCACTTCTGTGTCCGTTTGAATAATTTAGCACTCGATTAAAATTATTCTTTTTCTTTTCTTCCGCAGATTCGTGTGAGACATGCTAGAATTGCCATGCAGATAACCAATCACATCATCATACTGAACTAAAATTTGAATGGAATCTATATTCGAATGGATTTGCATGCAATCCATGAATGAAGCTCTTTCCAAGGATAGTGTTTTGGTAGCCGGTCCTAAGGTAACAGGAAAAGTGGACGATATGGAGCCTGGGGAATGCAATTTTACCGAAGAAGCATTTCGAACTGAATCGTACACAATATTTGAAACAGTTCTGATTGCAACTGTCACAAGTATTTTAAGCTTAGTTACAATTGTTGGAAATTGCTTGGTAATGATTTCATTTAAGATGGACAGACGGCTGCAAACTGTAAATAATTATTTTTTGCTAAGTTTGGCAGTAGCTGATTTTATGATAGGTTTAATATCTATGCCTCTTTTCACTGGTTATACCTTACTTGAAGGCTGGAGGCTTGGTCCTGTAATCTGCGATTTGTGGCTTGCCTTGGACTACTTATGCAGCAATGCTTCGGTGCTCAATTTACTAATGATAAGTTTTGACCGTTTCTTTTCTGTTACAAATCCTTTGCGGTACAGAGCGAGACGAAACAGTCGTCGTGCAGCTCTCATGATTGCAGCAGCATGGGTCCTTTCTTTCCTTACGTGGCCTCCTTGGATTTTAGCATGGCCTTACATAGAAGGTAAACGCTCTGTCCCAGAAGACAAATGTTACATACAGTTCCTGGAGACCAACTCATATATTACAGTTATTACAGCTCTAATCGCATTCTATGTACCAGTCATTGTGATGTGCTTTCTGTATTACAAGATCTGGAGAGAGACAGAAAACAGGAAACAGTATCTTGCAGAGCTGATAGCAGAGAATGAACAGTCAGAGCAGAAGACGGCTTGCTTACCCGCTACAGCTACTACTACCATCAATGAGGAGGAAGAAAAAAATTGCACTCATAGAGTAAAGGATTTTCTAATCACTTTGTGCAATGTCGATTGCGATGACGGAGGGGAAGAAGACAGTACTAGCCCAGGAGGCACCACTCCGAGTTCGGCTGAAACTCCTATTCAGTCTTCCAGAGCCACTTCTGTTACAATGCGTCCAGAACAGTTGGTTTATTTGCAAGCTCTGTTAAACCAAGATGAAGAAAACAAAAAAGCTGCAACGAAAGACTCTATTTACACGGTGATGATTCGCTTACCTGATCCTTCAGATCCTGAAGTTGAACCTCAGCCTACCGTTACTATGATACCGGATGAAGTGGCACCACCGACACCGGCTCCGATGAGATCATCTCTAAGTACCAGTGCTCTCATGATTCATACGGTGGGCGATCACCACCTCCAACGTTGCAGTTCGAGTGAAGTTTTGAGTGCTTCGCGTCTGAATGTTGGTGGAAGACAGGCGAGACTTCAAAGACCCGTTGTAAAAAAACGCAGCAGCAAAGTTCAAGAAAAGAAGCATGACCGGAAAGCTGCCAGAACTTTGAGTCTTATCCTTTTGACATTCATAATTACATGGACTCCATACAATGTGCTCGTGCTTGTAAAAAGCGTTGAAACTTTTATTAGCTGCAATGATATTATACCTCAGGCATTGTGGAATTTTTCATATTACCTTTGCTATTTGAATAGCATGATCAATCCTCTTTGCTATGCTCTTGCTAACGCTAATTTTAGAAAAACCTATTGGAGAATTCTAACTTGCACGTGGCGTAAAAAATCTAAGCTTAGTATCATTCGAGGTTTACATTCTAAAGCATCCTGACATAAGGCTGACAGAAGGGCGAATAAGGTTGTAAGTTACACGAGGTGTGCGAATGCTTCTCAACATATAAATATTATGCAGAAACCCTCGTATCGAACAACCAAACCGACAGGAAGTTTCGAGTAACTTCGCACAACCAGAACTTACATGACAGGCCCTTCTGTTTTGGAACACAATCGGAATTTTATCCATTCTTTTGAAGCTAGTCAAAAATAAAGTTATATTGGAATAAACACCTACAAAAAGTTGCTAAAAGAAAAAAAAAGTTTTTCTATAAATTTGTAGGTTTTTACTTAATTTTACAATGCTTACAATGTAATTAAAATGTCATCTATTCCATCATAAATTGGATGAAGAAATTTTTATGGTCGGAATTTTAGATAAAATTCTTTTAAAGGTATGAAGCTCGCTCATAAGACAGCAGTTGGTAAAAGTTAAAAAATAATAATAATTTTAATGTTCATGTAGTTGCAAATTAATTTCTAATTATCTTTTAGTATTATTTTCTTATTTGAACTTTTTGATATGATGTGTACTGTAACTAAATGTTTCTATGTATATATTGCCTTTAACGTTAAACAAAAAGGAAGGGGATACCTTTGGCATTCTTTAGCAAACTTGAACTAATGAAATAACTTTAAATTTCAGTAGTATTACACATATTTTTTATTGATCTATTAAAATTGATGTTTTGAAAAAAATTAAAACTCATTTGTTATAATTTTACACAAAAATTTAGATACAAAAGAAATTAAGTAGTGATTTATTCTATCTAGTCGTGTTATTTCTTATACTGTTTTAAAAGAGTTACATTTTAGATTCTATAAGTGATTTTCACACTGAAAATTTTAAACTTTAGCATTTATTGTTGGATACTACAATTTGCATTCTTTTATATATTTTTTTAACCAAAACTTATTGCTGTACTTTTTTCAATAATTCATTTATTATATCCATTTAGAAGTATCTTACTATAATTTGTTTGCTATTTAATGTTGAGTAATAATTTGCTATTTAGTGTTGAATACCTTACGTAGAATGTAGTTCGAGTTTTATCAAACGGTGATATTTGCTAGCTATAAAGGTCCGGATTATAGGAAGAGAATAATATTTTCAAAAGTTTAATTTTAATAAATTTTATGGATAAAGCAGGGTGAATAACCATTATTTGAGAAAGCACAATAGAAGATTCAATAAAATATGAAATTTCACACAGGAATGTTGCAACGCATAAATTACTAATTTTAGGCGAAAGATCTCTTTTATTGCGCATTTTAAAATCTTAAAATTTTAAATTCATCGTAGATTACAGTTTAAATGCATGCTAACCCTCAGATTTTCAAAGTTATTTGTCTTGTAGAATTCGAGGAGAAATATACTACATAAAAATATTTACAAGATCTGAATTGGCTTATTTTCCTAACTTTTGAAAAAATATCCTAATATTTTAAATACCCGAAATAAATCTTTTTTATGTTTGTAAAAATACCAGGGATTATTCATATATAGTAAAAACATTTTAGGGCAAATTTTCAAATATTTGCAATTTTAGCTAATTCAGGACTTGTACGAACCTTGCTTACACCTATATTTTTTTTTACTTGAGTAGCTGGGACATATACTTGATAAAAACACACTGGCAAAAAAAAAAAAAAAAAAAAAAAAAAAAAAAAAAATCTGCAAAATCGTAATTTTGAACATTTTATTTGGTCTAAATACACAGTGATGTTACACAAGTTAAGTTAACATCTCCGTAATTCTAATAAATTTTTTAGTTCTTACATTCTTTTAAACATTCTTATTGTTACATATAAAGAGCGACGACACACTAACGAATTTTAAAACATTATGTTAACATTAATTAATGATAAAATATTTAATGGAAAAAAATCATATAAAGGCACTGCCTTTCAAAATGTTTCTAAATATCAAAGTTCAGAAGTTGAGAGACTTCTCAAGCCATAGAGCAACTTATCTGAAATTGATTCCATTGTTACAAAATTAGAAAAGTAACTCTACTCCACATTTTTTTTTAACTAAAAATTTTAATTTAAAACTGAACTGAGCTTTATTTTTAAAAAGAAAAAAATAGGGTGTTTGATAATGTTATAAAATCTGAATCTAATGAACTGGGGGAAATTTTTAATAAATCTTACGTGCAGTGTAATTTTCTGTTTGATGGGTGTAATTAGATTTTGCTGTTCATTTTTTTAAACTCACAAAGGGCTTACAGGTTTGTTTACAGGTTTAAAACAAATGCTTCTTTCTGCTGTACGAAAATATTTGGTTTAATCTTTCTCAACATGCGATCGTTACAGCAAAATTCTTCTGGGGTTTTTTTTCGCTGTTGCTTGCAGTGATACATTAGTATCTGTTATTGCTTTTAGAAACAAGATACTAATTTCCTTAGTAATAGTATATGTATCTATAGAAACTGGAAGTATTTTATATGGCTTTGGATTAAATATTTCTTATTTTAAGTAAAATCAAATTCGATGTAGCAACGGTTGACTAACGCTTGTGTATAGTTATGACTTGTGCCAAATTGAGTAAATTTTGTTATAAAAATGTTTAATGTAGAAAATATTTCCTAGCAAATCTATCTATTACGAAGAAATTTACAAATCATGAATGGAATTTGTTAACATTAATGAAATATTTTTTAAATACCAATATGATATCTCAAAAAGTATTATAATATGCATTGTGCTAATGTCATTTAGAATAAAATAACGTGACAGAAAGGTATCTTTTTAACAAAATTCAGTTTATCTGAATTATGAAACAAAACGGGTAAAATTATTGAACCACCGGTAAAGTTACGTTACATTTTACACTTGTGTTAACTGCTTTGTGCTTCCCATTATCTAATATGCCTTAAATTTAAGAACTATTTTAGAAGTCAATAAATTTGTATCGTTTAAGTCAATATTAACAATGCACGTGCTATATACTTACAGTAATATACACATATCCCGTTAATGTAGCTTCAAAAGAATTTAAATCCAACAAATAAACTTTTTTAAATTAGCCAAATTAATTCTTTTAATCAATCATAGAGTATAATAATTTGCTTCACTTAGGTCATCAGTTATTTTTTATTTATTTCTTTTTCAAAGTACATTTGATGGAATTGTATCAGTAACAATTTTTATTGTTTTTGCAATATATTTTTGCTGAAATGTTTTTTCAAATAAAACATAAAATGGAAAGGATAACGATATTCCAAGTTCAAATATCTTTCTCTCGAAGTCTTGCCAGAATTTTATCGAGCAAATAAAGTCTGCTTTATGTACGTTAATCAAAGAAATGCTTTACATGTGATTTTTTTTTTTACTAAGCAAAGTACTTTTAAGCCATAGTTTTAAGCAAAAACGTCTATGAGAAAAGGAAAAGTAAAAGGAATACTGAGTTCCAAAAATAAAAAAAGGTTCAGTATAATTGAAAGTCAAACATTTCCATGATTTTATTTAGGGGAAATGATGGTTTTGCTATTTAAAAAAAGGAAAAGAAAAAAGAAATCTAGAAAGCGTTAAAATGATGTTCTGTAACTGATCAAAAACTAACTTACGTGGTGTTTTACAGCTAAATAAAACCGTGTAACTTACAAGCATTCTTAAATATCCATGGTGGACATATGATTCTATTTTACAAAAATGGAACTTCTAATAAAAGACGATTCAACTTGCTCATTTTTTTACCATAAGTGTTTTATATCGTATTTTTTCGTGTGTTGAAAGGAATGAAAATGCTATACAGGAATGACAACTATTGTCTTCGGATACATAAAGTTCATGTTACTTATGCAAATTTTAATGTGATGTATTATAATAGTCAACTGTGATCAATACTTTGAAAATTGAACATTTTTAATACTAGTGCACATCACAGACATATATATATATATATATATATATATATATATATATATACATACAGAAATTAAAATAAAACTCTTTTGCTGTGACATGCTCACATTTGTAAAGAAAAAAAACTAACTAAAATGAACTTTTACAAAGAGTATTTCTTTTCCTTAATTTATTTTTGTAATTGTTGTTTAAGCTGTTTTATGTTTCATTTTATAAACATAAACAACTATGAAAAAAATCTAAGATATTGAACTTTGTTTTGTTTGAATGAAATGAAAGATAGGTGCTACTGAAATGTTAAGAGTGCTGAAATGTATTGTTTAGATATAAACTCATATACACTAGTTTTCTTTTACACGATCTTTCTGTTAAGCATGCAGGTGTGCACTGTAAATATTTCATGAAACTGTGTTTATGAATGTGTATGTTGCAAATATATGTTTATATATATATCATACAAGGTATGACCAACAAGTCGGGTAAATGATGAAATGTCTTACAATAAGTAAGCCTTACATGGAAATTGTTTACATTATTTCAAACTATTTTCTGTTGTAATCTATGCACCGCTGACAACATGTGTACAAATAGTCGAAAGCTCTTGAAAACTGTTTCACTGGTATAGCTGCCAATTCCCGAGTCACACACATACAAACAGTGAGTAGTAATTTTCATTCTTCTAGAGCCCTATTAATACAATACTTATTTCGTACACAAACCGTTTGGACCGTGTCTTGGGGCTAGTTTGGCATACTGAAAAAGTGGACTGAAATCAATTTCTGTTGACGGAACATTCAAACCATATTTCTAGGTAGCTTCACGGCGGATAAAGTTATTTGGGGTGAAACAAATCATGATTGGTCGAGTTGCTCAAAACGGATTGTGGGTGAAACAGGTATAAGATGAAGAAATAGGGAAAATATTCGAAGATCTGGGGAATACGGTGGATGTGACAATTCAACAACCCGATATTGATCCAAAAACTGTTTTGCAGTCCTAGGGGCATGCGGTCGACCCTTATCATGCAAGAGGAATCAATATGCTTCACAGGTTGTTTCAGATGTCATCGCACACGAAGAAAAACTCTGCTGATTTACCTAATTTGTCAAAAATTGTAAATGGGTTTTCTGCTCGCTGACATGCCACAAAACTACCACACATACAAAAATCAATAATACACTGATTAAGAGTCACAGATGCACAAAACCACACGCTCATGTTAGCTAAATATTACGGAAGATATACTGTTAACTGAATACACGATGGAAATGTTGATGATTATGGACGTTCCCATTTTTGATTTAAAGAGTAATTTACCCTACGTATTGGTCCCACTTTGTACAAGGCATAGGTCCGACTTACATGTACTTCAGACTTTTTTGTAAAAAATATATAATTATGTGAATATGAAGTATTAAAATTTATCTCCCGTATTACAAATAGGACTACAATGTTACATAATACAGTATGTTGCTTGCTTGAAATCTGGATTATGTGTGGCTATACATTGTTTGCAAACCCAATTGAATCGAATGCATTTCTTGCCACTTCCGATATCAGTCTTATAATGTGTCAGTCAAAGAAATCGGTAGTCTTTGCTTCCGAAATTCAAAACTTAAACTTTTTGAAATTCTGCATTTATGACAGACCTTCTACTAATTCTTGAAGGAATAGAATTCATATTTTATATAATCAAAAAGTGATTTCTTTATTTAATTAAAAAACTAAACAGAAATTTGAAGAAATTCGAAAAATCATAAAATTGACCTGGAATGCTTGGCATTTACTAAAAGGCGTTGGTCCTATCAATCCTTTAAAAAGCTTCGATATCAAAAAATGTTTGATATTAGTTTTTGTATATGTGAAAGTATTCTGTTGCCAGTTTTATGCATTATAAGCTAAACAGATGGAAGCTGTTGCAGATGAACCGCGTTTAATCGTTCTTCCATTGTTCGGCAGTGTTGTCGCGAACAACTAAGTTGCTACAAAACATGGGCGCCCATAAGGGGGGCAAAAGGTAGGGCACTTGCTACTCCTAGAGATTTAGTACATTGTGCAAACATGCAAACAGAAGTGGATCACAAAGAAAAATCGGAACCAAATTATTGCAAATGTGAAATTTGCCCCCCTCTAGAAAAATTTTTTGAAGTTTTAATCCGCTTTTTATAAGTACTAACAACGAGATCGTGAAACACCGACCAGTTGTGCAGTTTCAGAGATACTCGTTCCGAGTCTTCGGGCCATTACAATCTGCCCTCTATCATATTCGCTTAGATCAACAGCCTTTCCCATCACTCACAAAGGTAAGTGCAAGAATGATTCCTTACCTTCTCCAGCAACAGTTAAATTCCATTCCCACTGAAGATCCTTGCTCACCATGCCATCCAGACGAGTTCATTGAAAAATGTGGCGTGATCATAAATGTAATGGCTCCTCGGTGTAAATCACTCTCATTTTCTGATAAAGTATTTTTTATGAAATAAAACAATATCATCATTTGAATGTAATTTTTTTTATTTTGGGCAACTACTAAATATTGAATTATTAATTCATATTTTTGTATTCCATTGGACAACTTTGTAAAAATTTATTGTAATAATCAAACAAGACTTTTTACCTGTCCCCATGGAAAGCTTTGTGATAATTCTGTTACGAATGTAAGGTGAAATCTTCAGACTTTTCGAATGTACTTTATGTTACTTTGAACAGATATTTTAAAAATAATCGGAAAGCTCTGTGAAATATACTAAATTAAATCGTGTATATTGCTATTGCGTGTATATGTTAAAGATTTATTTGTTTAGTTGTACTAAATTGCTAGTCAACAACAAATTCTTTAGCAAATTAATATGATCATAGATAGTATGATTTTCGAGGACATTAAAGGGTATTTTTGTTCACCAGTTAAAAATAATAACAAAAGTTATTGCTGCTAATTTTACTCAATTGTATTTTAAGTTTAACTGAATGATGTTTGTGAAGTATAATCACTCAGAAACGTACTGGAGTAAATCAAATCTACTTGTTTGTTTAGGCAATAAAGAAGGCTGCCTCAAATTACATACAATTTGATAAAAATACTCTCCTATTTAATTTTTATGATTCACTGATGAACTATATTTGGAGAACAGATTTATTTACAGAACTATATTTGGAGAAAATTTATTAAACCAATAAAATAAAATTATGCTTCTATTTCAGTATTTTTGTCAGTGAAAGTAAAAATGTAATAAAACCCATACAGACAAAGTAGAGCTGTTTTATTCAATTTTTATTCAATTCAGGGTTGCAGAATGAAGCTAGAAAAATTAACATTCAAAACTACATGCTGTCTGATAATTTAGCCTCTGTTTCAATTGCATTTTCAGTGATATGAATTCAGATTTCATAATTATCCCGCCATGGTAGCTCAAGGGCACTTATTAATATTGCAAATAACCCTCTAAAAAATTCATCATTGTCACCAGCATTAACAATATAGTTCTGTAAACTTTATGGTTCGTTATGAACAGTTTCCGTTAGAAATCGGAGGAATATTTGCTTTTAAACATTGTGGATGAATGAAATTTCCTGAATTCTTGGAGCAATCATGTAAACTTCTTTGGTCCAACCTCACAAACCGTCTTAAAAGCAGCATGAATGGTATAGCATTTAAATATTTTTTCTATGGATGCCTGGTGGTTTGGCATAATTTAAACATGCCAAACCACCAGGGCCACTTTACGCCATATGCATAAAAATTGCTGTCATCTTTGAAATCCTCTTTGATATGACTACGTAAGAGAGATTCTTATACCACTACCTACTGACGGTATACAAGTAATGGGACCTGCTAAAGCTATTTGCTGGGAAGAGAATCAACGATAAGTCCAGAGTTACCTTTGCAGGTGGAAAAAGAAAGATACTGTTTCCATTCGATAATTTTATCTATGGATACTAATATGATTAAAAAAATGTTTGTAAATATGTCACTCCGCACGAATCGCGTTATTCTTACGTATAAGCTAAAAGACGGTGGGGGGGGGGGGTGTCAGCGAGACGATAGATATTTTCCTATGATTCAAAAGCTCAAAAATTAGAAAAAAAAATTCCATAATTTAGTTGACCTTAATTGCGACACTGTGGAAAAAAGCTTTCTAAACTCTAAACTTTTAGAATCATCTTCCAAAGATAATATGCAGACATTTGGATCGATTATTGGTATCTATTAACACCTTATCATCGCTTTAGTGAAAGAGCTTCAACAACAGTATGCGATCTTTCGAAGACAAAACCATGAAGAACTAACTTATGAGAAAGGGTTTCAAAAAATGTGTTTTGTTGCAGTTATTTGTAAAGATGCTTTTTCTTTTAGCTAACATACCTCCATAACAGCAGGTAATGGTACAACGGAAAATCCGATAGTCTCGCGCAAATTTCCTCCGAGAATCTTTGTTAGAAACATTGATGTTCCCGCTTAAAATTGCGAGAAATATTCCTGTTAAATTTGTGAATTCATGATGATGCGGACTTAATTTCGAGCCAATGCCGAAATCTTCTATAGACTTCGGCTTTGATTCGGATAACCCCAAAAATCTCAGCGGACAAATTCTCAACGAAGTTCTTATGAAATTTTGGAGTTTAAAGAAGGGGGAGGGGGGGGGACTTGAAACTGCCATGATTGGGTAGATTTCATCGCCTACCCCAATTCTGAAGGTATTGTAGAATTTGTAATAAAATTAGATCTGGAGTTTAATACGCGATTAGAAATCCCACCTGGAGCAATTTCTGGAACTATATTGGAAATATGAGTTTTGGAAAACTTGCATTTAGAGCTCCAAATAAATACGATTGTTGTTTGGGTTGGAGTTTGATATTTTAATCATTGTAAACCATATCTACATCCGCACATTTAATGTCTAAAAGCTTCGCAGCCCTGTTCAAAATTAAAATTGAGGAGAAATAAAAAGAAATTCCCCATAAGCGGGAACCAGGAGTTTTATTTCAGTCTGGGTCATAATTTCTTTAAAAGGGTATTTTTCAATCGGTTTTACTTTCAATGGTTAAATTTGTTTTATAACCTATCATGCATTATTACGTTCTACAGAGTTTTCCTTAAGTAGTCGGAAATCGATTTTTAATGGTCCGTGAAAGTTAGTTATTGCTATTTATGATGTAAAACCCAAAACGAAAGCCAATGCATTATTTATTATGTCATGTCACCTTTACTAGATCCTTATCACACTGTCTGGAAAATTCACTAACAGATGAGAAATGATTACAGTTTAGAGAAATAATGTATCCATTAAGATAAGTTACTTTTTATTTCTATTGTATGCCTGAAATTTCTTTTACCCGAATTACTTTGTATGTTCCTCATGCTTTAGTGGTATTGTAGATGTAGGTTAAATTATAGTAAAATGAGTATGTGTTGTATTCAAAATGAACAAGCTGGATACCTGACTCTGACCGGTGCGAATTTCATGATAAATCAATTTTTAAATGAGAATACTCTGTTAAGGGGTATTTTTTTCAAGATGTTATCGGTGCTGATTCCCAGTAGGAGATCTTTATATATTTTTTTAAGGAGTCAGGAATCTAGAATGAAGTTCTAAATAATTGATGTCGTCTGTGTTCGAGAAACTTTGCATTTATGAACATGTTGGAATTTGCTCACAATCTTTTCTTTGTTTTCCTTGCATATTTGCATATGTATGTACATAATATGCTGTAAGCATTCACTGCACTTCTCAAGTGGGTATCAAGATTCTGTACTAATTTACTTTTAATAAAGTGTGGGTGAAAATTTTCCTTACTACGTGTTCATTTCATGCCTGTCTTTAGATACACAACTGATAATCCGGATACTCGCACAATATTAAAATGAGCGTCAGCACAATAGCTTATTTAGAGTATGGTAAGCAAGGCACAGGTGAACCGTAACTGCCATATTGAGAAAACGAAAAGAAATTTTTACCAAAATGGTTTTCACCATATTTTTTTAAGTTCAAAAATATTCTTTTGTATATATGTTTAAGTGTGAATTGTGATTGCCAATCTACGAGGTAAAATAAAGGACCTCAGAATAGACATTCTTGATTTTGTATAGATAATATAAAAAGCACGTAAAAACCTTGTTATTAGCACTGTAAACTTTTTACCCCTCTATTTGGCAATGGCCCTGATAACGAATTTCCTTGACACAGAATAAAATGAAATGACTGAATACGCGCATAATGAACAATCACAATAGAATGCGCAATAAATTATCTTTTGGATTAGGAATGCAATCCCGATCCCGCAGGAACGGGATCCTGCGGGATCCCGCACAAATATTTGCGGGACTAATCCCGCGGAATTAGGATCCTAGTCCCGCGGGATTGATATTGAAAAATAAATTATTTTTTATTAAAATTTCACGCCGCTTTCCCAATCAATTGACCAAAAATTTTTGAATAATCATGTCTCTTATCTAACAGTAAACAAATCAATAATTAAAAATTTTAATTTAAAGTTTTATTTTTTTAAATTATCTTATTATAAGAGTCTGGATCAAACATCGTAATCTAAATTATTCGCAAACTTCCCAGTCCCAAATGAACTGAAATATTTCATACTAATTTATCTCTTAGCGAACAGTCAAGAATTCATTATAAAAGTTTTCATTTTAGTTTTTAATTGTTTTTAATTCACACTTTTAATTATTTTACTAAAGTTAAATCTAGACTAGGAAATGATTCATTGGATTGGTTCGATTTTGCACTTTCTTTTTTCAGCAACTAAGAAAATAACGTAAGTATGTGAATGTATTTATAAATTGTATTTTTCTGTAAATTCCTGATTTTTAGCTACTAACATAACTAATACTAATATATTACGACATAACTTAGTATATCATTCTGAAAATCATAATTATAATTTTCCTATTTCTGTAAGTTATTGTATAAATTATCTCATAAGATTAATTATTATTATTAAAGTTATCTTCATAGTGCTTAAAATCTTACTTTTTTAAAAACTTTTCTCTGTTGAAATGAAGACCTAGCTAAATGAAATGTCAATCCCGCGGGATCAATAAATCTCAATCCCGAAATCCCGCAAGACGAAAAACAGTGCAGGATTGCATTCCCTACTTTTGGATGAAAATAGGGGAATGAAAAACCGTAGGATTGTGCCATAGAAAGATTGCTCCTATTGGTTAAGAAATCAGCTTCACTGACAGTGGTTTGGAAATTAAAATATTCTTAGTTAATTTTGGGGGGAGAAACGGAGCCACACCCTGTGCAAGTCCTCTCTGGCTCAAAAGGCCTGTGTCCTTGTCAGATGATCTTTTAGGGTTGTTCTTTTATGAAATCAAACAACTTGTTAACAGTGTTTTACAGAATCCAATTGCCATAGAGACTGGAACAAAAAACAAACTGCCTGTTTACAAGCTGTAGTATGTACTATTACAAATGGTGAACCTATAACAAATGAAAAGCACCTTTTACAATAAATACTAAAGCAGCCTAATACATACAATTGAAAAATAAAAATCTTTTACCTACGGTATTGTGTAATATCTCCCTAAACGGATAAGTTTTCGGCCCATTTTTGAAGGCAAAACCGTTGCCAGGAAAAATTTTCGAGGGGGGGGGGGTAAATTTTTACGTTTCTCAATGTAGCAGCTTTTTAATACTCTTCTACAAATAGTAATATATGTTTTGAAAGTTTTGGGGGGAGTCTGGAATAAATAAGAAAGCAGAGACAATAAAGGGTGAAGAACGACGAGAGGAAGAAGGAAGAAAGGAAACTGCAAAAAAACAGGAGAGTATGTTGAAGTATCAGCTTTTATCTTAAAGTAGCAACTTTTTTATTATAATTATTATTTTTAAATTATTTTACATGTGTGGGTGGCCGGGGCCGCTACACCCACCTCTAATCTATTAGCTGGCGTTCATTTTCTTAACTAACAATATAAAATGAACCAAAGTACAAAATCTCAGCTTTTTTTCGATGATGACCCCAAAATGGCATCTGGCTTCCTGACTACAAAACCAAGCATCTTCTACGCATACAGGTAACACTTAAGCAGCAGTACAACTTTTAGGTGGATAACTTCTAACGGTTAACTTGAGTTAAATTTTTGAAAAGTTAACAATTTAACGACTGTCGAAGCTAACTTATTGAGCAGGGAATTAACGATTAAAGAAGTTAACTTTTGTAAAGTTTGCCCACCTCTGATTAATCGCAACTGATGTGTTAGAAATTAATCTATATTTTAAAATTTATTCATTTTTAGCTCAGAATAAATTACAAATTAACCTTCTAATCTTTAGTTTGATCTAAAATTTATGTTGTACAATTCATTGAATAGTCAAAGTTTGAACTTTGACTATTCAATGATTTAAGGTTGCATGTAAATACCTTAATCAGAGAAAGAGTTACAGATCCTTGATATTACCATCAGTAACAGTATACGGTTTGGCAATATTTTGCCGAATATCCCTGATATTGTAAACCAAGGCCAGTTTTAGAGACGTTTTTTTATGCCAAATAGAGCCGACCCTAGGATGGACCGAACAGTGCGACTGCACTGGGCGCCATTTGTAGGTGGGCGCCAAAATACCTTATTATCTAATAATATATATGTACTAGCTGCTACCCGCGACTTCGTCCGCGTCGGCTTTAGAGTTAGGTCCCAAAAGAAATGAAGCATGTGTGAATAACACATATATTTGCGACAAAAGAAACTGCCTTTAAATATTATTTGCTTTTTACTTATTTTATATGAAGTATAATGCATGGTAGTATACTTCATTTAAAATAAGAGAGTAGGCAGAGTTACTAAATTTAGATTCTTTTTCAGGCATTTGGCGAATACAGTTACGACAGTATTTGCTAACTGTTTTTGTTGTTCTTGTGAAAGAAATATTTATGCTATAGCATGAATTTTAGCCTACGTTAATCAGGAATAGTGCAGCTTTCTATTAGCGAAAAAGTTTTAGAATCGGTTCTATAGTTACAGAGATACCTAGAGAGCGTAATGTATTAGAATTATTTTGAGTGTTCCTGTAAAGGAACTATTTGCGCTACATGCATTAATTTTAGCCTATAATACTCAAGAATAGTTTAGCTTACTATCAGTGAAAAAAGTTTTGGAATCGGTTCAGTACTTACAGAGATACACATAGAGTGTAATGTAATTCCTATGAGTATCCCTTAAAAGAACTATTTGTGATATATGCATAAAAGGTCGCCTATAACACTCAGGGTCCCACCAGTGTCTAAGAAGTTCTACTCTCAAAACTGGAAGGCTGGAGGTGCCAGGTTCAACCCCTGGTCGAGCCTGTCGACCTAGCCGCTCGCAGTTTTTCGCGGTTTTCTCCAAAACCTCGCGTAAATACGGGCTAGGATCCCTTAGAAAGTTCCCCACAGAGCTATTCCCCATATAGGCCTAGGACCCTAGTGTAGTCAATCGGTCTTAATCCACAAACAAACAAACAATAATACTCAGGAATAGTGTAACTAAGTTTTAGAATCGGTTTAGTAGCTATGAAATTTCCATAGAGCGCAATACATTAGAATTATTTTGAATGTTTTTGTAAAAGAATTATTTATGCTATATGCTTGAAAGGTTGCCTGTATGTTAATCCAGGGCATAAGCTATCTTCATTACGAATTTTTCCAAATCCGTTCAGCAATTTGTGTGTGATTCAGTCAAAAACATCTAAATACACAAACATACAAATTTTTTAATGACTATGTCATTTTATCTCTCAAATCCCTTATTGAAAAATGTGTCCCAAAAATGCGACTTAATAAAGCGACATAAAAAAGCGACATAATTTTGCATGTATTTAAATACTATTAGTTCACAACAGCTTTAATATCGAGATTAAAGCAATCTTTATATCGCAATAGTGTAATCTCGATATTGTTACACTATTTCGTAAGCTGTAGAATATGCTCCACATGTATTTTTTACATATATTCAAATATTATTAGTTCACAACAGCTTTAATCTATTGTTACAATATTTCGTAAGCTGTAGAATATGCACCACATGTATTTTTCTATAAATAGGTTACACTCGTAAAAATTTCAACATAGGGTTACCAGGCGAAATACGCGAAAGATGAGCGATAAAATGACAAGTCAATTAATATAGTTTTAATATGGCAATAATAAAACTAAAAAATTAGGGGGGGGAATAATTCCGTAAGCGGGGGCATGTTTAGTTGGCCACTTTTCTTGTTGCCAACGTCTAACCCATTAAGGTTGCCGTTAAAACAGTTCTCTATATAGTCTAAGCACAATCCTTGCAGATTGGCGTATTTAGCAACGCGAAAAAGCTTTGGCGACATCTGGCTTGGCGACCTGCCCCCGCTTACGGAATTATTCCCTTAGGGGGATTCAGGGGGATCTCCCCCTGACGAGGCTCGAACAGCCGAGTTTTTATATTATTGGTAGGATTTGGAAATTTGTGAAGAAACACATTTGGACTTTTCTTTCTAATGCTATTTAATTTGGCGTAAAATCAACATAATTTCCATACCATTCCATGTTTTTCAAATGCATGTTTATCTTAAAATAGAATTTCAGCTTTATTTCAAAAACATAAATCATTTTGTGCGGGCGATAAAACGGTTTTTAATTAATAATTAGAAAAATATTTAAAATTTCAACATTCTGAGCCTCAGGTGCACAATCATGGGCTTCTATGCTCAAATTTTCAAAGCTCTGCTTGCTGTAGATTTGTCTGGAGAACATTCATTTTTATTATTATTGATAGATAGATTTGGCATAAAACTGGCATAATTTCGGTAGAATTTAATGTTTTTCAGATGCACGCACGCGCTTCTTTATTGAATCAATAGCATTTTTGTTAGCTCAAAACATGAATCATTTGATTGATATGGGCGAAACTCGCCAAGCATGGCATCGTAAAAACGGTTTTTAATTAATAATTAAAAAAGTAATTAAAAATCTAAAATTCTAAGTAGTTTATAACCATCTCCAGGGTCCCATCTATATCTAAACCAAAATGCATCCTATTCGATTCAGCGGTTTAGGCGTGAAAGCGTCATAAACAAACAAACAAACTCACTTTCGCATTTATAATATTAAGTTAGGATGTACTTGAGTGTCCATGTATTGTTGAAATCCTCGTTTTACCTCTGAAAACGTTATCGTATCAGACATAAAACGAAATAAAACGTTATCGTATCAGATGTAAACGAAATGTTATCGTATCAAAAGTAAAACGTTATCGTTTTACATCTGAAAACTTTTCTAGCTGCATGTGGGGGTGGGGCATTTTTGTGCTTCGCACTACTTAGAAAAAGACCTAGGGCCAGCACTGATGCCAAATTTGGCGATCTTCTACTGAAAATCACCTAACTTGGTTCTTTTTAGTGATTTTTAAGTATGGCTCCTGTATAATTAGCTTTTCCACATAACATTATTAACCAACAGCATTACGAAAACTTCTAGAATTTTGCAGAAGCAGAAGTACCAGGAATATTCCAGAAAGAATCTTAAAAATCTATAAGAACAGCACATCGACACTGGGGTTAGTAGTGATTTTTTTGTCTGTGGAAGTGAAAGCAAGTTCAATGAATGATACGTATGTGTAAGTAGGCCGTTTTACACCCAATAAAGTGTTTGCTTCGTGTTTATGACTCGGCTTGTTTCCGAAGGAACTTTTGACACTCCTATTTCATGCTAGCTTCTCTACCGTTATCGTAGTATTTCAGTACGAACCCATCATTTGCCAGACAATTCGCTATAAGCAGCACCAAAATATCTTTGTCGAATTATTTTGTATAGTTACAGTACATTGTTGGACAGACATTGTTTCAGAACATTACTTACCTCTGATTTAGCACACTGTTTCTCCAAGAAAGAATTTTCGTGAAATGATGACGTGCCAAATAATCAGTTAACCCTCTCGTCACCCTGAACCTCATATGAGGCTCCTACTTCAAATAGCAATATTTAGAGAAAAAACAATTGAATTGAGTATTTTTTTCTTTCAGTGATATCAATATCATTCATTCATGTAGAAAGTATACGAGGCTCTTAACTAGATGCATAAATCGTGCCTAGATTGCAGTACAAGTCAATTTAGATCATTTTTTCAGTTTTCGCTTCATTGTTTCAGGACAAAAATTAAGAAAATATTTACGCTGCTTTTTTACCGTTTTTTTTTTTAAGTGAGTATAGTTTTTTTCTTATTCCTCAACCTTTACCTAATATGTGCATCCTTTTAAATTAATTTTAGCACAACAAAAATGCTTCGAAAATGCAGAAATTAATATTAGAAAAATCTAATATTAATCGACATTAGAAAAAAATATTTTTGCATGATTTATAATAGTATTTCAGATGCATTAAATGCTAGACAGATTTTTTTTCTCTGATTTTTCATAATTCGGTGAGGAGAGGGTTAAATCAGAGCAGATAATTAGTGCATAATGTTTTTAAGTCGGGGCCATCATGATTCTACCGGGGCTGTTTATGCACTCCGAAAGAGGCCTACGAACGTTCCCTCATTGGTTAGATTCGACAGTCAGATGACGTATTTAAGTGCTGGAACCAATAAGTGAGCATCCGTAGGTCTCTTTGGATGGCTCATCGGAGTGTACAAGCAGGACCGCTTAAGGTGACCAGATTTTTCACCACAGAATTGGGGTCAAATCTCTAATTCTGAAACATAAATCTGGGAAAATTAATAATTCCATGTTTTTCTCAAATAAACTTGTATTTATTCAACTAAAGCAGTAATAACATTAATGAAATAAAGGAAACTTGTTCAATATTTTAAAAAATTGGGGAAAAATAACGATTATAATTTTGTCCCCGAATGCTGTATTCCATTTTGGGGTCTAATTGAAAGAAAATCCTGAAATTGGGAACGTTTGGTCACCTTAAATAAGCTAGAAGAGTTATATTTAACACTACTAAAGAATGTGCGAAACCGAATAAAAACAATGTAGTACAGCGTACCAAAAATAATAACCGAAATAAAAAACGGTTTCCAGGTTTAGCATCAATAAGTCACGGGATTTTTTCAAGAAATAATTAAAAAAACAGCCGTTAGGTGGCGTTTTGTGCATAAATGAAAGAAAAGACAATCAAATAACAAAAATAAAGTTACCAATAACGTCGCCATGGAACGAAAAATAAGCTTCATCTGTCCATAAGATATTAAAGACACAGAAGGGATACTGTTCAATTTTGGAGAGCGTCCACCGCGAAAATGCTTCTCTCTCTAAGGTATCCGACGGTAAATGTTCATGGCAAGACTGTAATTTGTTTGGATACTTAACTCCATGAAGATTGTTACGAATCAACGATGGTGGAAGCCCAAGCGTCTGCCAGCTTCCCGTGTACTCCTAATCCCTGCATCGGATTCTGATGCTAATGTTTCCATTTCGGCTGCAACGTGAGCCGAACGTGTTTGCTTTAGGCTTGGCCGTCCAACCCCTTACACGATTCTCTAGCGATCTATGAAATCTATTCTGCCCCCCGTTTGTTCCCGAAAAAATCGATGGTTAGTTTTCAACTGGGCAGAACCAGTTGCTTGGTTATCTTCTGCGATAACAACTTCGAAAGTCGTCGGGAGGTCGTTTAGCCAATCACAAGAACCCCTCGGCGCTCCTCCTTAACCCATTTGTGCCTGGATATTTTTGCGACTTTCTTCTATTTTTACCGATAACAGAAATAATAGATAAATTTCTGATGCCAACTTCTTGAACAAGGGAAAATTTCTTTTAAAATCATTATGCATAAAAATCGAAATATTAACATCCTACTTGGTCATGTTAAAATATTTTGTAGAGTTGTGGCTCAATACTCATGAATAAAGTCTAGGAAAAATAAATAACGTTTTCGACTAATAGCGAAAATGCCGTCCCAAAAAAGGGACACTAGGCATAAATAGGTTAAGATTCCATCTCAAATGGCCTCAAGGCGCGCAGAGTAATTATCGATTTTTAACAACCGGAGGAGAATAGAGCTCCAGTTTCCTCAAATCCCTGAGCAAGCTTCATGAGGCCTACCACTGTTAAAGACCCTTTCCCGTCTTCACATTTTTCTGAAGTCGGAATTTACGCAGTGCAACAGTCGCTGATTCTTGTTTCATGTTAAACAGCTTCACTAACAAAGCTTTATCTTTCCCACTTAGCATCCTTGTTCACTTACATGGGATACAACTGAGAAATGGTCATGGATCAAGAACGTAAGTATTTATAATCGCCTGTCTCCTTTGCATATTTCCAAGTAAGTCGTTCGTACTAGCACCATCTGTCAGCAGTTTTTTATTTTTCTCATCTTAAAACAAATCCCGTGACCATGGGCGTCGTCAGCTGGGGGAAAATGCGACCTTTTTTATAGTAGGCGTTACAGACAAAAAAAGAAAATAAAATCGATGCCCATTCTTTGGAAAAATCTAGTTATTTATGTACACTGTCTACCAATATGTATTTGGACATCTGTGATAGAAAAGAAAAACTATATTCAAAATCAATAGTTGGTAGAGCCTCCACGAGAGGCAATTACAGCGTGAACCCTCCGGGTTATACTTTCCACAAGTCTTTGTATTATAGCTAGTGGTATTGCCTTCCATTCGGCTTGGAGTAGAAGTTCCTTCACCGATTTTGGACGGGTGGTGCACCCCTTAATTCGGCGATCCAACTCGTCCCAGAGGTTGTTGATAGGGTTCAGGTCTGGGCTATAGGCAGGCCAGTCCATTCGATGAACTCCATTGGCACCATACCAAGCCTTAGTTAACCTCGAAACATGACAACTGGCATTGTCGTCCTGAAAGTAACAGGGGTCCAACCCGTAAAACTGCCACAACGTAGGAAGCACATTGTCATCCAAAATAGTGGAGTAGGCATCGGCGTTGAGCTTACCATGAATGGGGACCAGGGCTGGGGAGTAGCGCGCTACTTGTAGCGAAACTACAGTAGCCGCTACTTTTTTTTGTAGTTTGTAGTGTAGCGCGCTACTTTTTTAAAAAAGTAGTGTAGCGTGTAGCGCGCTACAAAAAAACAGTAGTTTGTAGCGAATTTTGGAAGCTACTTTTGCCGTGTCATCATTTCCGGCGATTGATCCCGTGGTGCAATTTCTCTCTCTTCTGACTCCAAGCATAACTGAAACTGATGCTTGAAAGACACCCAATCTCTCCCCCGCCGCCCCCCCCTCATGCAGGGGACACACGCACACGAGGGGGGGGGGAGGGGGTTTGCTTTGCCTGAAGCGGAAGCCTGACATTGTGCATCTTTTTTCTTTTTATCGTTCTCAGTATTATTTGTAGAATCACCAATCTGCCATAAAGAGGACAAAAAAGGAAGGAAAGAGAGGTCCAAAGTTGAACAGAGGTTATTTTGATGGGGCCTCGAGAGTCTCATTATCACACGGGCGTGTGGGCCCGTGAGCCCCTGAAAAATAAAGGCCTCGCAAATCTCTCCATTTATTGTATATTAAATTTATATATGCTGCAATAATAATTTTTATTAAGCTAAATTTCCTTTATCTATATCATAATTGGGTAACAATAAAAAGGCTTCGAGACTTATTTTCTGTTCTTCTTTCTAACACAATGATAATGGTTTCTAAGACTAGATCAATAAAATAGAAATTAAAGGCGTTATTGAAAATTTATGGCCATATGTACTTATCACAAAATATCCATTAGTTAGCATTTTTTTAAATATTATGATGAAGAAAAGAAAATTTTCTGGCAGGTGGAACTCAGCGCACACATACGCTAATAATACAAATGGATTAAAAAAATATTAAAATCAATTTTAAATGCATAGTCTTGTTCTAAATGAGTATAAATACATGGGTAATTTTTAATTTAATTTTAGAATTATTTTGAAATGTTTCATTTTTATGCTGGGAAAATAGAAAACAATCACAAATAAGTTAAAATGTCTGTAATAGTATAGGGGCCCAAAACAACCTTTTTTTTTTGCCCCGGGGCCCCTTCTATGTCTGATCAGGGTCTGCATATTTTTGACTGCTATTGCGTGTTTGCAACATAAATCAACATAAAAATGAGTATTTTTTGCTTTCGAAAAGGAATTTTACATATCTGTAAATTGTATGCTTTTGTAACATCATTAATTTTCTTTGATCTTTTTTTTTTATTGCACCCATAAATACAGTGTAGTGTCCACTTGCCAGGATGATTGCCAATCATTCAGTGTCCAGTATTCCGTGAACTTCCTTTTAGGCGATATCCTTTCAAATCTGACATGATATATAGTCAGTCCTCGCAATTAGCGACCCCCCCCCCCATCCTCTCACTCACCATCTACGGAAAACTACGAAGCGTGAGAAAAACTTACGGTTTTCTCACAGGAATTTTCTTGAAAGCATCGAGACCGCTTCTGGAAGAATCACCGACATTTTTAATTTTCTCTTTGCCTCCTCCTTATGATCGATGCATTGAACAACAATTTTATTTATGCTTAGTTTTACTAAGTTTATTTATATTAAGGTTTGGTCATTTTTCGACGTTATAGTGCACTTTTTTGAGTTTGGGCA
Source organism: Cheiracanthium punctorium (assembly GCA_038373885.1). Lineage (NCBI taxonomy): Eukaryota > Metazoa > Arthropoda > Arachnida > Araneae > Cheiracanthiidae > Cheiracanthium > Cheiracanthium punctorium. The sequence goes on from JAWZYV010011670.1 coordinate 193,602, forward strand.
CTCTTTATTATCCTTGTGTCCTGGTGGTGTGTTCAACTTCCACAAGAGTAATGACAGTTCTGCAGTATTGTAGCTTTTCAAACATTAATTAATCACGTGATTATGTTCTACAACTAGGAATGTTTTTTGTCTCAAAGAAGTGTAAAAACTGATTAGTACATTTTTCGTGGAACCTGAAACTGAAAAAAAAGAAAGTAAATATCTAGAAATTGTACACATTTTTTTTTTTTTTTTTTTTTTTTTTGACGAGTTGATAACCTTATCTTTTTTGAGTTTGTTGAAAAGGGACAAAAGGTATAAGCATATGCATCCAAGATATTATTTCAGGGGCTAAAAATATTGCTGACCTCGGTTACAGTGTTCTTCGTTTGTAGTGACAGTTTTCAGATCCGGTCCTAAGGTAGAGCGAACGGTGCGACCGCACCGGGCGCCATCTCTACCAAGGCTGTTCAGAATAATATAGCACTGTGGATGTCGGAAATGGTTTCATTTACCTGTTAATAATTGTTTAATAATAAATCTTTTAGTCAATGTACAGTAGTAATCAATCATGTTAATAGTGAATTTTAGTGAACTTTCTGTGAAAAAATAAATTATTAACAGGTACTCGAGGACGACTTATCAAACCCTACATTGTTACGTGATTCATAACCGTCTTATTTACCTTTACCACTCTTTAACTTTTTGCCAATGAGTTTCAGAGCACCATGCATATTTGACAGTCCGTATATTATTGAAGTTGAAAGCCTCATTTTAACCCCTGAAAGCTTTTATAGCTAAATGTGTGGCGTAGCTAGGTGCAAGAGCTGATCTAGGGTACGTGGAGCCTCCCTGCAAACGTAAAGAAGCCCCGTGTTATGCTCCAGATTAAGTTTTCCTTAGTTTTTTAGTTCGAATATGGCGCTCCGATGCCTTGCTTACCGTGTCGGGCCGTCCCTGGCTACGGGGGAGCAAGGAAGGTCAACTGTACCCGGGCGCAGCATCGGCCAAGGGGCGCTAAATGGTATATGAAAGCTACCTAGTTGCATTTTTAAAAAATAGGAGGGGGCGCAAAATCTTCAGTTGTCAGGTGGAAACGAGATTTAGTCATTTGCTGTGGGACAGAGAAACTGTTCTCTCAGCTTGTTTCCATCCCAGATTCAAACTATTCTGGATTGAGGAGGAGAGGAAGACCGAAGCCAAAAAAATGGATGGAGGAATACCTCCAGAATATGTTTCCGACAACTTCAGATATCAGTATCGCGGATCATGACTGGATGATGAGGCCCATGGATGATGACTTTTCTGGTTTTTTTAATTTCTCTTTCGCATGCACTCGAAATAGTTACGAGGAAGAACTTACAAGGTTCTTGTCAGAGCCAATCAAACCCGTATCTTCGCTTTCGGCGTACACGTATATGAAAGAAGCCTTCAAAAAAACTAACACTGGCGTGCCGTCCAGTGCATCTGTACAAAGATTGTTTTCGATTGCATCGGACGTATTTTCTCCTCGACGATCATGTTTGGCGGATAACAATTTTGAGATCCAGCTCTTGTTAAAATTTAATAAACATGTTTTTGAATAAATTTATGTGGTTTTTATTTTATACTAGAGGCATGGCAGTCTTCCGTGAATATGTTGAAATTCTGCTTTCTTTCGTTAAAATTTTAAAGTGTCTATTATATTTAAATTATTAGGTTTTTTGTGTAATAATTTTCAGAATTTAATACGAAAATATGAGAATTTCTATTAATAATTAATAGTTTGTAAAATCCTTAGACTTATCTCTCTCTTAGCCTTAAAATAACAATATAATTCTATAAAATTCTTTTATACCTAACACAAAGAAAAAGTTGTGTTGATGATAATAACTTTTAAAATTTCTTTAACATATATAGAGGATTTTTTTAATGCAATGTTTTAAATAGATATATCATGAATTTAATTAGTAATTGTTTTCATTATTTTATAATATGCATATCATATGTGATGTTTTCAATTAAAACAATTATACAATATTACATGGTTCACACGGGTCATTCGTCATAAATCACTAATTTGGTAAGTCATGAAAAAAGACCTTTATACTCATTAATTTTGATTTGTGCTCAAGAAACTAGAATGTTTGTACAACATGAAAGGGGTCTCAAAACGGGCCTTTTTTTCCCGTTCAGACATCCATTTTATTATATTTTTAAAAACTTTTTTAGTTCTCATGATTTTTCTCATGCTTTCAGAGCTCACTTTCCCAATTTATTTTTATCATAGAGGTATTAAAACTTAATTAGTTTCAGCAATACTTCAATAATTAGCAGTAGTTGCCAGTAGCGTATATATAGGCTAGGCTTCCATTTCGGGGGGAGGGGGACGATTCGGTATTTTAAACTTTATTGTTCTAAAGTTAAAAGAAATGTTTCAAAATAGCTCCTTTTTAATAATTGCTTTACATTTTCGGAGGGGGCCCGCCTCCCCCTGCTCAAATACTCGCCTGGTAGTTGTTTATTAGAGCAATAGTTTTTTTCTAATTAAAGGCGAAAAGGTGCCCGGGGTCTTCCGTGCGTCCACCAAATCTGCGGCGCTCAACGCTACAAGGAAACCACCTTTCGTTCTTTGGACGCGAGAGACACCCGCTGAGGTCATTAATCACGCTGGACGCGAGTAGAAAACCAAGGCTTTAGATATCGATAGTTTTCTCTAATTAGGATATAAATATCCTTAAATATGAATGTAATGCAAATTGAATCTGTTAGCAAAATTTGTCTCCTAAAAGTAGCGAAAAAGTAGCGAAGTAGCGACTACATTTCAAAAGTAGTGTAGCTAACTACATTTGTCAAAAAGTAGTTGTAGTTGTAGTTAACTACATTTTTCGAAAAGTAGCGGTAGTTGTAGCGCGCTACAAAAAAAAGTAGTTTTTCCCACCACTGATGGGGACTAAGGGTCCCTGTCCATACCAGGAGAAACACCCCCCAGACCATAATTCCACCTCCGCCGAGCTTGACTGTTGGCATAATGCATTCTGGCAGGAGACGTTCTCCAGGCAGACGCCAGACCCAGACACTGCCATCCGAACTCTAAAGGGTGAACCTTGATTCGTCGCTCCAAAGAACCCGTTTCCACTGATCTACGGTCCAATTTCGATGTGCTTTGCACCCCATTAACCGAGCAGCGCGGTTGGACTTTGTGATCAAAGGCTTATGGGCAGCAGCACGCCCATAAAAACCAAGCAGATGTGCTTCCTTACGGATGGTATTCATTGAAACAGTACTCCTGGATGCCTGTTGAAACTCCTCGCGGATGAGGGCCATCGGTTGGGTGCGGTTCTTCCGAATTTCTCTGGACAGCACTCGTCGGTCTCCCAGTTTCGTTGGTTTGCCGACTCGGGGCACATTCCGACAATCACCGCTCACCTTCCACTTCTTAATCACATGGGCCACTGCCGATTTTGGATACTTCAGATCGCTAGATATGTCCCTTAAGGATCGGCCACATTTCTGATACCCGATAATTATACCTTTCTCGAAATCAGAGAGCTCCGAACAGCGCGGCATCTCGCATGCGACTAATGCCGATGCTGTTTCCCACACGATATATACCGGCGGGGGCCGTGACGTACCTCAGGACCGCAGCTATCGTCATTTGCATAGGTGTCCAAATACTTATTGGTAGACAGTGTATTTTAACATACTGCAACATCTAGCTGTAAAATTGCTCTCAAAAAAAGATCATAATCTTTGTTTGAGAGAAAATTTGTTTTTGAGAAAAAAACAAATGTCTGAAATTTAAATTCTGCATGCCCATACTGGTATGAAGAGTTACCTAATAATTCTATCCCCTATAATCCTATTAATAAAATTTTAATTCATTATGACAGAGAATAAAAGGATGGATCTAGTTTTGGTCTGCTTAAAACTAGAGATATAACTGCAATATGGAACTACATTTATACATTTTTCATTTGTCTTATATTTTAGCACGGTCTTACTCGTTTCTATTCATTTTAATGCAGAAATGCTTCTTTTATAAAATGTAATTTGCATTACATTCATGGACGTACTGTACATTTAGGAGCCCAAATGGGATATTCTGCCCCTCCCCGAACCCTAGTGGCAGAAGACGGATCTAGGAAAAATATTCTGACGAGGGCACAAAATTGTTTGACTTATTTCTCTTATATATGCTTTTAATTTACAAAATAAGTAATCCTTTATAGTCTAAGCTTAATTTGTTTAGAGGGGCCTCATGCCCCTGTGCCTCCCCTTCTGGATCCACTAATGACCATCCCTGCAAATTGGTATAGTGAACATTTTCATAGCATACTGAAGTTTTCTGTATTAATACTTTACTACTAAACTAAAAGCTCTATATAAGCTACCCCCTTTCAAATGCAGAAGTATCCCCCCCCTCCTCTCTCTTTAAAAGTATTCCTACGGGCACCTATGTTTATACACTTTTTTATGAGAGAGATATTTTCCTGGGGTTGAAATTTTCTCACAGTGGATAGCTACTGTACTCGTTTCTTGATATTGAATGTTACGAATTTGAATTCATTATACAAATCTTCAGTCACCATTGATCAGTATTATGCAGTTACCACTAATTAACCTGTTTCTACCTTCCTTCACACAGGCGTCTACTTTCTGTGCGCATCGTTGGTTCCCGGCATGTATCTTTCAACGCGGCATTGTGACCGCCACCTATTGCCCCAGAAAAGTATTCGAATTTAAGCTACATTTGTTCCGGAGTAGCAATTGGCAAATTTGTATCCTAATGCATATTGAAGAAGTTTTTTTTTTTTCTTGTTCATGATGCGAATGAAGAAATATGTTTATTTTAACCTATAAATATGTTCGTCTAATTTTAATTTAATGAGTGAGTTTTTAAATTGGTATTAAGATATAGCCTTCATCAAATGCAGTTACTAAAAAGTAACGGAGAACAATGGTTATCATGATGCAAAAAAAGATATAACACAATTTATTTGGAAGAAGGTGTATAACATAATGTGAGAATATAAAATGAGTCAGGAAAATTAAATTCCCCTATTAGGAAATTTACGTCTTTCACTAATTTTGTTTCAGATCAGTTTTCTCACTTCTTCAATTCACTGACTAATTCACATCTAATTCATGCCATTATGGCACTATATGACACCTATCTGACGTCTTATAGACACCACAATGGTCGTTTACGTCCATTTATAGACCTTTTATGATTGAGAATTAGACTTCAACAAAAATCATTTAATAAATTTTAGCTAATTGTATCTAATGATTAATTTAAATTTAGTGTAACATCTTGATAGTGAATTTGTAACTAATATTCGTTCCGTAGAAATATTTTACCAACTTATAAGTACTTGCCCAGCAGGGACGGACTGGCCAGTGTGCCTGACTGTTTGTAGACGGGCGGGTCCTCCCATAAATCGAGCCCTACCTTGACTTCTCTTTCAAAAATATTTCAGATATACAAGTGCTCAGAAAACGACAAAACATTTCCAATTTTTTTTCACGGTACCACGTTTCCAGATTAGGATCACTTTAAATGTTTCAGATAAGCTAACATTTTTGTAGTCGCAATTGAGGCCAATAAGGGAACAAAACGCATCATTTTGTGCCTAGTTCTGAAAATGCAGAAACACATGCCCCCTCACGTCTTCCTTCCTCTCAGTTGAGTGTTGAGACGGATGGGCTCTTACCCTCCCAGTCCAGGCCTGTTGCCCAGTTTGAGATTCAAACCTCAAATCATAGACTTGAGAGTAAAATGCACTTAACCACTACACGCGGTGGGACTTGCTTTAGAACCTCAAAATGTTGAAGTACAGATTTTTTAGTTTCGTAATGGGAACTTAAAAAATGTGGAGCTATTCCTTCATGGATATTAAGACGCTATAGAATTTTCTTTTTTATATAACGAATTTCTGGGTGCATTCGTAAACGACAAACTCGTCACTCGAGTTTTCCTAAGAAAACTGGAATGCGTGCGTTTATTGCAACCAGTTTCTTTTGCCTTTACGGACAACTTATGTTCATTTAGTTTCGTCACCTAGGAGACGTGTTTTTTGCAATTCGCGTCTGTTGTTATTTCTGCTGAGGAGAGTTTTTACTATGTACTAAATGTAAAATCAACGCGATTTTTAAAAGAAAGAGTGGCCATAATTGAAGTACACAGTTCAAAATTTAGAAATTTCAATTTAAACTTCATTTTTTCAAAAATATTTAGCAAAAGAAGTTCAAATTTAGCTAATAGCGGTTTAAATCAACTTCAATCTCAACACTAAAATATGCATTTTTGAATTTACTAAAATGAAAAATACAAGAAAATTATTACCTTTGAAAAATTATGCACCTTCTTTGCAGTTTCTAACGTATGCATGAATTTCCTCCTCGAAAAAATAATATTTGCAGCTTCAGCAAACGTAAAATACTTTTCATAACAACTTACTTTTCCATAACAACGGATGCCATTTCAAAACAAAAACAATGCAGCAAGTGTATCTTCTCGAACAGCTGGATGAACCTGCTCCGTGCTTAGTTTACTTAGTTTGAAACTAACCGCACTCAGTTTTGTATACGAACGCTCTAGTTCATAAACTGAATGCACTCAATTACCTTTACGAACACCTTAGCTAAGAAACTCGTTTGGCGTTTACGAATGCAGCCTCCTTTTACCGAATGCCGTTTTTACAGTAAATAATAATACGTAAAAAGTATTTTCAATTTAAAAATACTCCGACAAAAAATAAGAATTATTTTCTCTGGACTTTAAAATGTTTTTAAACTATTACAGAGAAAACCGATATAATATCAATAAAAACATTAAATTAATAAATTCATGCATCGCACATAAGTAAAACAGTGTGTAAAATCAACGACGCAAACTGTTTACGCTTTAAGCAATTGCTAGGGGGTGATATAAATCAATAATTCACAATTAAAACTCTTAATATTCGCGTTGCAGCATTTTATTTACATGCTTCCGCCAAAGCGGCGATCCAGACTCAGAGCATATGTGCAAGCAGGAAAAAAAAATTAAAAATACAGAAGTGCCATCTCTTGGCATTGATCCAAATCGTAACACACTGGGACCCCATGACTATAATGCAATCACAAATGAAATTAAAATATTAACACAACATGCAAATATCAAAAAATTCAAAATATAATAAAAAATACAAACTCTTTTTTGTATATGAAAACCAAACAAATAATTCAGTTTTCATCCATAGGTAGTTTGACCAATTATGGATTGATCTCTTAAGTTCACCTGTAGCAGTCTTTAATTTTACTGATCTTACTTTACCATCAGTACCTGTAAAAGTGTCTATAACTCTCGCTATTTTCCACTTAAGTGGTGGCAAAATATCATCTTCGATTAATACTACATCGTTGACACACAAATTAGGCATTGGAATTTTCCATTTGTTCCGTACCAGCAACTGCGTCAGATAGTCCTTGGACCACGATTTCCAGAAAGATTGTGCAATTTGATTCACTAATTTCCTTCCATCATGAATGGGAATTTTTTCGCTGGAAATATCGGGTTCTGGAGCACTCATTAAATCTGATCCTATGAGGAAATGTCTTGGAGTGAGCACTGAAAAATCATTTGGGTCCTCAGAAGCAGCAACTAAAGGACGAGAATTCAATTTCGGTTAAAACAGTAGAAAATTCCTCTTGAGAAAGTATCTGCGATCCTATGGTACGTCTTAAATGAAACTTCATGGACTTGATATCTGCTTCCCAAAGGCCTCCACAATGGGGAGCAGATGGAACATTCATTGTCCATTTGACACTTTCATTGGTCAAATAATTACCAAACGCTTTTATTGTGGACACTTTTAGATAATTTTTTGCTCCGATATAATTAGTCCCACAGTCTCTGAAAATTTCAACTCGCTTCCCACGTCGAGCAATGAACCTTTACAATGCTGCGACACATGCATCGGCACTCATGTCACTAACAAGCTCGAAGTGCACTGCCTTTATGGAAAAGCATACGAACACGCACACATACATTTCTGTTGGTTTCACTCCTCTACCCCGACGATGACTGATCAGGAACGGTCCGCAAAAATCTGTACCACATTTGAGGAAGGTTCTTCCCGGATTCTCGAAGATGGTAAATCGGCCGTCACTTGTTTTGAAAATTCACAACGGAATCGAGCGCAGGTAACACATTTTCTCACTTCGTTACGGATAACAGATTTTGCTCCTACAATCCAATAAGTTTGTTTCATAGCACAGTTCATTAACTGTGCAACTCCGTGTAAGTATTTTAGATGATAAAATTTAATTAGTAATCTTGTGACAGGATGATTTTTTGGTAGAATGAGAGGGAATTTCACAGTGTCTGGCAAGTTGGCATTTCTCAGTCGACCACCAACTCTAAGCAAGCCACACTTGTCCAAGAAGGGATTTAGTGAAATTAAAGTGCTATTTTTTAACACTTTTCCATTTTGTAAAGCAGATATCTCATTCAAAAAATTAGTTCTTTGTACTTGCTTAATGATAATGTCATGCGTCCTTCAAATCGTCGAACGGTTCAAATCGTCGAATCCCAAATTGCCGAATGAATTATCAACAGATGTCTCATTAGGCTGGGGACCTAGTAAAAATCCAAAATGTAAATGTGTTATCTCCTTTTTCCTTCGGAGAGAGAATCTTTGCTGTCTCGGTGAGGAAGCAAGTTGACCCTGACCCTAGCTGCCCTCCCCCTCCTCGCGGTCACTTCTATGCTCGCGGTGGTTCCCTTCGGCTCGTGTCCAGCTGTCACGGAGTAGCTGTCATTTATCATCAATAATGGGGCTGAAACCGCGATCCGCCACAAAAATTACAGGGGATGTTGTCAGCAAATGAATAGTAGTAGCATAATTATTTTTTTTTTCTTTAATGATACACTATGACATATTTTGATACACCATGACATATTTTAAATCTCGAGATAAAACTTCTATTCACAGATTTTTGAGGGGGGGGGGAAGTTTTTTTTTTTAGGAGCATTGCCTTATCCGCAGGATAAATGAAATTTAAAATGCACATATATTTACTGTTGAACATACTTAATGTTGCAAATTTAGTAATAAAATATTATTAACTTCAAAAAATTAAATACATATTTAGCATTTTTTAATTTGATTTCAAATTATAACTTAAAAGATGATTACATATGTGTGTTTGTTAAAATATTTTACTATACATATGTTTGTAAAAATTTCATTTTTTTTTTTTCTCATCCAGGTTTAATATTAGTTCATTCTATATACCATGTTTACTCACGTAATAGCGACCCTCGCATAATTAGTCGCATCCCCGTTTTAAAGCAGAAAAAAAAATCGTCAAAATAGTATATTTGACCTTCATATATGTCTGTAAAAATATTAGTGTGGAAATATAGCTCTTTTTTGTGTGCAACTGTGGAAAAGATTATTTAATTTAATATATTGCAATAATCTGGAAGCATTTGGTAATATAGTAATGTTTTAGCATTAGAGTGAACAATATTATGTAGTAGATTTCCCATCACAATAGTCGCACCTAAATTTCACCATGAAAAATTGACACAAAAAGTGCGACTATTACGCAAGTAAACACGGTATATTAACAGCAGTTACAACTTTTTAGAGAAATTTGGTCATGTTATAGACAATTCATTAAAAATGCTTTTTGAGAAAACACGGTTTAAAGTTACCTTACTGTTTTTAAGCATAAGTTGCTTCCTAGCACGCGTTGCTTCCTAGAACGTCTTTAATTTTTTTGATTAATTATTATTGATATTATTATTATTTTTTACAGGGAACCTATCTCAGACTCTAACATTTCAAAGATTTAATTTAAAAAAAATCTAGCACACACAAGGTTGAGGGTTTTTTTTCATAAAAAACAGATATTTTTAATTCTGTGTGTTTTTTTACGGGGCCCTTTTTTAGGCCTCCTCCCATAGAAAACAGTAGATATAAATAAACTATTGCTTCAAAATGTATCTAACATGAATAACTAAAAATTAACCAGCTGCAAAATTTGGTCACGCTACTATAATAAATGCTCAACATTGGGATAATAAATACAAAAATATTCTGGAACATTTTATTTGAAAAATAGGTAATGAAATTGACGATTGAAAATAAATACTTTAATTGAAATATTTATTATCCTACATATTATCATCGAACTACGGCATTTCAATTTGCATCTTAAACAATCTCTCTCTCTCTCTCTCTCTCTCTCTCTCTCATTCTTTCTTTCTTTCTTTCTTTTTTTTTCTTTTTTTTTTTTTTTACTGTTATAACATCCTTCTTTGTATGGTGTGATATGAAAGTTGCTTTGTATTGCTGCTTGTAATATTTATCCATTTGGATAGAGCATACAACCTTAAAACAACAATTATTAATTTAATAATGCTGAAAAGTTTAAGCACAACTAAAACCTTCTGCTTTTGTATAAAATTATCATCAAGGAAATTTTCAAAATGTTCACATTTATGTTTCTGCTTGCATTGCAAGAAGTTAGTTTTGTTTCGTTTGAAAACTAACCCCCAATTCAATTTTTATTTCAAAGATTTTCTGTTAGAAGTAAATTTTACTAAGAAACTAGTTTAACACGCTGATGACAGAAATAAATATTCTTACCTTACGTTTTGAATAAATATGCGGCAAAAAGATGGTTAAGTATGCTTAAAAAAGTTATTTATCCTAACTAATATTATAAATGCGAAAGTGAGTTTGTTTGTTTGTTTGCTACGCTTTCACGCCTACACCGCTGAACCGATTGTGATGAATTTTGATATAGAGATAGATGGGAACTTGGAGACGGCTATAGGCTACTTAGAATTTTAAAGTTTTAATTACTTTTTTAATAATTAATTAAAAACCGTTTTTACGTTGCCATGCTTGGCGAGTTTCGCCCGTATAAAATGATTCATGCTTTGAGCTAACAGAAATCCTATTACTTCCATGAAGTATCTAGTGCACTTGAAAATCATGAAATACCACGAAAATTATGCCAGTTTTACGCCAAATCTATCTATATCTATAATAATAAAAATGAATGTTCTCCAGACAAATCTGCAGCACACAGAGCCAAGGGCGCCGGCAGAATATTTCCCAGGGGGGGGCAATGACTACTTCAACGTATGGTTACCATGTTGGAAAGAGCAAAAAAGCAAGGGAAAACACTGCATACAAAAATCCAGGGGGTGGCGATTGCCCCCCCCTTGCCCTATGCTGCCAGCGCCCATGCGCAGAGCTTTGAAAATTTGAACATATAAGCCCAAGACTTTGGTAATGTTCAACTGAGGTTCAGAATTTTGAAATTTTAATTACTTTTTTAACTATTAATTAAAAACCGTTTTTAGGTGGTCATGCTTGGCGAGTGTCGCCAACACAAAATGGTTTATGCTTTGAAATAAAGCACAAATTCTATTTGCACAAACATGTGCATTTGAAAAACATGAAATGGCATGGAAATTAGGTTAGTTTTGTTTTACGTCACTAGGGGCCAAAGCTCGTAGACTTGCTTTTCGTACAAGGCATTCGGCCCCTAATAAGGCTTATTCGTAAAAAAGGCATAATTGACAAAACCCAAAGATTGGATCTGATAGAATGTTACTTAGCTACACATTCCTTGGTTCTTGCATGTTCCTTAGAACAACTTCACAACTTATGGAACACCTTGCGTATAGCCATTAATGGCGATTTTTCATAATTTACCGACTTACGTTTACCTATAGTTAACAATTATTTTTAAGAAAACAGTTCTTCATATGTTTTCTTTGATAAAAACTACGGAACAGGTATTATATCTTAAGAAGAATATTTCGTGAAGGTATTTGACAAAAAAGTTTACTTTGGTTTCTTTGTACGTTGGCAAGTGTCGCCAACTTCTTCGTTTAGTACAAAAGAACAAATGAAAATACAGCCAACTGCTTGTCTGTTGTATTTTAATCGTGTTTTTGTTACTTAATAACTGAGGTTGTGGATTTTCTTTGTAACATTGTGCTTTTTTCTAGATTTTTAGTGAATAAGGAAAATTTTTCAGCATGTCACCAACTAAATTCAGCTTTCGGATATCCAACTATTCAAAGATGGAGTGTAGGCACGTTCCGTTCTCCACAAAACTAACCAAATCAGAAAATTCAGTGTATTTTACGTCGAAATGCAATTTTGTTCCATGTACAGTGAGGTCCCGGAAAAGAGCGAGCCCCCTTCCTCCCCCCGCGATTTTTTTTTTCTGAAGCCCCTATAAATTGCTCATATAACTAACAAAGTTTTATGCAATCCTTTGGATTTATGTTGCAAAACAAATAAAGATTATTAATTGTTTTGCATTAATTGTTTTGTAATTTAAGATTTAAAAAAAAATTGAAATAAATGCTAGATTTGCAAGTTCAGTTTATCTGAAATGTAACGATTACTTAAATATTTAAATATTCGAAAGACTTTTTTTGCACAAATCAAGTGTTTTAATTATGATTGACTCTACTTTTATGAAATAGTAGTAAATAGCTCCTTCTTCTCACAGGGAGAATAGCGTTCTTTATTTCATTTATTTCGTTTCGCGTTCTCATTTCATTTTTTTTTTTTTTTTTTTTGCTATTAAAAAAAGAAAAAAAATCCGATGAATTTTATGATAATGTCAGATAAGAAATTTTTGAGGAACACACTATAGCACAAAAATAACTGAGGAATAGCGATTTAGTGGGTACGTATACGATTTAGTAGGAAGAAGGAGTTGGTTCTTGTGTAAATGTCACTCCTTCATACTTGTGTAAATGTCACTCCTTCACTCCCTCCGGGGGTTGTACTTATGCTAGGTGAAAATGTCGCGAAGTTTCAATAAGATCGCATATTTTTAAGTTTTATATAATGCTAGAAAGAATGTCCACTCTAAATTGATATTTTGTTGAGCAAAAATTACTTGATTGGAATTTTTTGTGAAATATCTGGCAATACATCATCAAGAATCGAAAGCTTTGGCAATCATTAGGCTTTTTTTTTCCCATTTTGCACTTATCTACAAAGGTTATAAAATCATTACACAAGACATTTGCAAGCTTACTTGAAATTTAAAAGTGAATTATAGCTTTTACAGAAAAAAAGAATATCAATCTAATAATTCATAGGCCACAAAGGGTTTATTATTATTTACACTAGCTGCAGTACCCGTTCTTCGCACGGGAATGAATGGACTTTTGAATATTACGATTTCTTGTGATTACTATTTATTGTAATAAAGAGATATAGCAAAAATGGATATCGCGTTATATTGTGTTCATAATCATGCATACCGAATTTCAAGGCAATCGTTTGTATGGTGAAGAAGGCGATGCGGCGTAGCGCAATCTACTGGCGAGTTTTAGCAAAACGGTTACGGCGAAAATATTCTTCGCATTCACATATCGATGTATACGAATTTTCATGACGATCGGCTCGATAGTCCTGAAGTTCATGTGTTGACGTGACATCTAGTGCCAAGTTATAGGAAAATGGATAGCACCAAACTCTTCCCTTTGTTCAAATATCTATGTATACCTATTTTCATAGCCATCAGTTGCACAGTCAAAAATTGATACACTGCAGGGCCATCTAGTAGTTAATTCAAGTAATGATTTGCTACAGCGCCGTCAAGTGGCGAATTATAGCAAAATGGATAACGCCAAAATATTCTCATTGTTCAAATAGCTATGTATACTGATTTTCATAGCGACCGTTTGAATGGTCAAGAATTTGGCCTGCTGCAGCGTCATCTAGTGGCGAGTTCAAATAATAATGCATTGCAGTGCCATCTAGTGGTGAGTGACATCAAAAGGAACACAGTTAGAATATATTCTTCGGCTCAAATGTGTAAGTATAAAAAAATTTATGCCGATCGGTCGAACGGTATAGAAGTTGATGCGTTGCAGCGCCATTTAGCGGCAAGTTACAGCAAAATGGATAGTGGAAAATATTCTCCGTGTTCTAATATCCGCGTGTACCAAATTTCATCGAAATTGGTTGGACGATATTCGCATAGCAAACGGCTAAACGGAATAGAATTCGACGTTCTTCTGCGCCACCTAGTGGCAAGTTAGAGGAAAACGGATAGCATAAAAACCTTCTCCATGATAAAAGACTTAGGTGAACCAAATTTCATGGCGATCGGTGAAACGGTGCTGGAGTTTTTCAACCTCATACACACATACCAACATTCATTTTTATCTATAACCAGTGTTATAATATATACCAGTCTCAAATAAAATCCAGTTTCAAATTTAAGTCTCGCCAAAGTGCCAATACACCATTTTGCAAGAGTTTTTTCAGGAAATCATTCGAAGCATTGACTTAGCAGCAGCAATCAAAATGGGAAACGGTTCGACCGCCAAACAGTAAAGCAGGCATATTTTTAAAATTATCAACTATAACGTGTTTTATTCATCGTTATCTCGATGAGAAGAGTTCAATTTTCTGAAATTTGGCGGAATTCCCCCAAGTTAAATCAATTCTAATAAAACCTATACACTTGTTTTCAAAAATGCTATTTCCTTAAGCTCTCAGTAAATTGCGCCAAAAATCCTAAAACTGTGCAAACCGCTAGGACTCACTTTCTAAAAATCGGCCTGTCAGCCATTTTATTTTTCGCCAAACTAAAAAAATTTACATATTAGTCTCGGAAATCTTCAATCCTCATTGTTTTGCGTATAAAGCATTTGATTCCTGATCTCATTTCTTATGCGCACACGATATTATAATTAAAAAAATAACCTTACAAATATAAACTAAAAAAAATCATTATTATTCTTTTATTTTTACTTTAAGAATTTAAAACATTTTATTCGGCAAAATCGCCACACACGGCAACCACGATGCTTATTTCACACTTTTTCACTACAGGGGTTACAATTACGGAAAGCTTTCTGCGAGGAGAACATAAAAAATTCCGGGAACGGGTGGATTTTCAAAGTTTTAAAGTGGATTATCATTTATTCTATATTATTCTACATATCTGTGCAAAATTTCAGGCTGATAGGTCCATTTTTGTGGATTTGTATACTACCTAAATCGACAAACTGACAAACAGAATTTCATTTTTATTTATAAGATAACCTACGCTTGTTTTTAAAAGTACACTCTCATTAAATTGCGCCAAGCGCTAGAATCATCTTCTGAAAATCGCATATCAACCATTTTATTTTTCGCCAAAATAAAAAGTTGCACATTTTAGTCTCGGAAAATTTCCAAATCCTATTTTTAATTTGAGTATAAAAGAGTTCATTCCTGCTCTGATTTCACATGTACACGATATTTTAATTACAAAACAGCCTTACAAATATTCTAAACAGAAAAAAAGAATATTCTTTTATTTTTAATTCAAGAGTCTAAATCATTTAATAAATTTACCAAACATGGCAACCTCGATGCTTATTTCTCACTTTTTCACTGCAGGGATTACAATTGCGGTATTGCGGAAAGTAAAAATTGGTGTTTTTGACGCGGTTTTTTATCAATATCTCCTAAACTAATTCGAATTTCGAAAAAATCGCTTCGAGGTGTATCGGGACCCATGCTGGAGAATTTCCGTACAAAATTTGGTAGGTCTACGATCACCCGTCTGCGAGCTACGCGAGACACAGACAGACAAACTATAACTGACTAACGGACAGTTTACGCATTGCTTTATTTATATAGATGCTAATCAGAATTTGAGAAATTTCAAAACTATATCAAGTCTGACGTGGCGTTTAAGTTACTCATTTGCTTACCGTTTGTGGAACAAATTAGAAGACTTAAAAACAATACTTGAAAGACAAAATCAGCGCATTTTCATTTTAATACAGCAGAATGCTATAAGTCGTATCTGAAAGAACTTTCTATAAACTTTCCTTGTACATGAAATTCATGACAACATATGAAGCCTATTTTGATATTTGTCAATTATTTTCTCCATCTGTGGCTGCAACTATGAAAAATTATATCTGTCGAAAGCTTTTTGAAAATTCCTTTTTTCAAAGCACTCCTTGAAAATGTAGCGGAGAGCCAGAACGTTTCTTTCGTGATTATTATTTCGTCGTTACAGACAAAAGATCGACTCTAAAACACTCAAATGTTAAAAACACTACATTTAGCTTTTAATTAACATTGAATATAAATTTTAAGAGCAAATAATTTTTTTATACGTAGTTTATGCGAATGTTAGCAAAATTTCAAAATATAATTTTTTTTTCTGCGAAATTTCTGTTTTTTTATTTACAAAAATTCCGTACCTCTGATGATATGAAATTTGGTGACATAATAGGTGGTTGCTCCGCTTAAATTATAGGCGTTGAATTTTTAAAATAGGATTACATTTTGAGATTTTCAAAAATCATTTCAAAAATCGTAAATTTTGTGTCAGCATTTCGAAATAAAGACTACAGGGAATGGAGCGAAATTTGGCGACTTAATAAGTGGTCGCTCAAATTCAATTCTAGGCTTCCAATTTTGCTAAGGATTAGATTCGACATTTTATGAAAATTATTTCAAAATGCATAAATATTCGTTCGCGCATCACAAAATAACCTCTAACGCGAATCAAATAAAATTACTTAATTACTCTCTAACCTGTAATCTTTTAACAATATACAAAAATTATAACTTTTCTTTCTTTACTTTTAACAATATGCTACTCCCATTCATTGTACTCCTATACAATGCTGACGAAAGTTCTTGCTTTTTGGAAATTTGCATTCAGTACTAACCCATGAACAATGGGTACTTCAGTTATAGTAAATAAATAAAAATATGCGTTACTTTAAACTAATCTGTTCCCTTCTTGAAATTTTTGGCAATTTTTTACCACTCCAAGTTACTTTGTTAGGATATAGAATAAATAATGAAGAATTAATACTTCTGTAATATCCATAGTTAAAAAGCTTGACGTCGAAAATTAAAGGCCACATGAAATTAATAATTTCTGTCGCAGTCATTTACATCATAATCAAAATAAATTAGCACTTTCTTGAAATAGGTCTTCTGTATTACCCATTTTAACATTCTTTCATGAAATGAAACTTTTCTGCTGAACCAGTACGATTATGTAGTAAACCGAGCATGGCGGTTTCGTTCGTTTTCTAACTATATTATGTATCAACAAATTTGATGCAATACACCGATTATAAAACACTTTCCTATACAAGAGCAAAGAAGAGAATATAGCGATTTTAAACAGTTTCAAACGCAATGTCATTAGCTATTATTATATTAATTTGAATGTGAAAGAAAAAAATTAAATGTAAATAAGACCAAACATAATTTGATAAATATTCACTGCTGCGTATAGTACAGTGGAGCTCCCTTATAACGAACGTGAAGGGGCCGCGATATTAGCTCGTTATAACTGAGTGCTCGTAAAAAACGCTGATTCATGAAAAAATCATAAAAACTCATATATTCTTAATAAATTACCTAATTTATTTATAATTAAATTTTATTTCTTGAAATATTATTCTTTAGACATATTTAGCAATGAAATCGTAAACTGCAAAAGGAAAAAATAAATAAAATAACGTATTTTTTAAAGCTATATTCAAAAAATATTTTTAAAAACTTATTAAACTGACTCGCATGTTCTAAAAATTGACTCTTACTTTTATTCATAGTGAGTTAACCTGACTCGAGATTTTTAAGTCCAGCGCAAACACTGAATGGGAAAGTGGACGAAAGATCATGAAAATAGTCATTTTCAGAAATTTTTACAAAGCTATATTAATACACCCACTCCCACTTCAAACTTGATTCATACCTTTTCTAAAGCTTAAAAATAAATCTTTTATTATATCTTAATACCGTGTTTACTCGCGTAATAGTCGCCCAGGCATAATAGTCGCACCCCCCTTTTGAAGCAGAAAAAAAAAAAAAATAGCTTGAGAGTTATAATATTACGGAGTAGATTTTCTCCGCATAATAGTCAAACCTAGACTTGCAACATGAAAAATTGGCAAAAAAGTGCCGCCATTATGCGAGAAACTTGCTTAGTATTTATACTACCTATGCTTAGTATTTATACTACCTTTGCTTAGTATTTATACTAAGCTGACGATTAGCTTAGCATAAATACTAAGCTGCTTGCTTGCAGTATTTGCTTAGTATTTATACTACCTTGCATAGTATAAATACTAAGCAAATTTGCTTAGTATTTATACTACCTATCAATATATTCCGTTTTTGAAACCAATGCAAAAGTAGTCAGAAATGACACGTGCTTCTAACTGAGAACACAGCGAAAATTGTATACAATTCCCCCCCTCCCCCCATATGAATGACTAATATCCTTTAACGCATTAAAAGACAAAATATGGGGTAAAGAGAATTAAAATATGCCTTTATTTTAATTCATTCTATATAAGGTTAATAAAAACATCAGATGACAAAATGAGTATCAGATTTTTTGTGCAAACCGTACCACTTTCTGGGAGTGTGAGCCAAAAAAAAAAAAATCATCGAGAACTCTGAAGTATTTGGCTGTGGAATTCCACCTTTGAAATTGTTTTCTAAAGGTTTCATAAATGGCACTAATTTTTCATTTATTGCAGTGCTCAGCTTTTAAGAAAAAAAAAAAAAAAACTTGAAAAATTCCGAATTTCTATCGCATTTATCTTATTTTGACTTGTGTCCATCAAAGGGCTGTTATGCAGTTTTGTTTTTTGAACAACACCCTTATTACAACGTTAATAAAGTGCTTTAAGAAAGTAAAGCCAGAGTATTCTTTCATAGACCGATCAAGTCCCTTTTGCAGTTGAAGGAGAGCTTCCGGATACGATAATAGACATCCATTAATCTTTTCACTTTTGGCCATCCGTATGTGCGACTGTGCGGCAGATGTTTTTTTTTTCTTTTCCTCCCCCCCCCCCCTGAAGCGCAGGCTTTGGAATTCGACGAGTTGGGCTATAAGCGTCGGATAGATAAGGATCGGATAGTAAGACGGAAGATAATCGGGAATTAGAGCAGGATGCAATAATAGTAAATAGTAATACAACCCCTAATTCTCGACTCTCCTAGACCCAGAGCACACAATGGTTAATGACCGTTAATTGGTTTTCGGTCTTTTGGGATTCGGTCAGTTGGGTTATAACCCTTGCAAAGAGTTATTGCATGGTGCTTAAGATTCATTGGTAATGCTAGGGGGAACAAAATTTCATCTCCATTTTTACTGGTTACTCCAAACTGAAAACTTATTCCAAAGTTGCTCAACAAGCTTCTAAGTTAACAGCAAAACTTTTGACAGGGTTTCCTCTTAAAAAATCTGCATTTTCTAATTCTACAGATCCTTTGACTATCTGCTTAGGCCAACACTCATTATTCATTTGAAGCCACACTGGCCCTAACCACCACTTCACATTAAGAACCAAATACTCAGCGGCAACTCCTCTTGTTAACAAATCAGACGGATTATCGTCAGATGGACAGTAATACCAATCACTCGGACTCTACTTTTCCTGAGCCTCCATAACTCTATTACCAACAAACTGTTTCCATCTCTTCGCACATCAGAAATCTCTTCTACTAAGAGCCAGCGACCTCCAGACCTTCGTCATAGTATAAAAGCTGAAACTTTCTCTGCGCATACCCCCAACAGAGGTAGGAACAAGCGGCCACTATAAAGTTTGGATGATCGTCGCTTTGGCAGGTAACAGGTGGCAAAGGTGTATAAAATTGCAGAATATTTTCGTCATTTCATAAAGCTTAATTTTTTTATATGTTCTTCTTCGCAATGCTAGAAATCATTTTATCCTTTGCCAGACGCTTTTCCATCGTGGCAAACCCCCGCCAGACAATCTCAAAGTCATAGAAAACGTCATTCTATTTTCATCATTTCATAAAGTGTGATTTTTTTATGTGTTCTTCGGCCCAATACTAGAAGTCACTTTATCCCTTGCCAGACACTTTTGCATCGTGGCAAACCCCCGCCAGACAATCTCAAAGTCATAGAAAATGTAATTTTTTTCGTCATTTCATAAAGCGTGATTTTTTTATATGTTCTTCTTCGCAGTACTAGAAATCAATTTATCCCTTGCCAGACACTTTTGCATCGTGGAAAACCCCCGCCAGACAACCTCAAAGTCATGGAAAACGTGATTCAATTTTCGTCATTTCATAAAGCGTGATTTTTTATATGTTCTTCGGCCCAGTACTAGAAGTCACTTTATCCCTTGCCAGACACTTTTGCATCGTGGCAAACCCCCGCCAGACAACCTCAAAGTCATGGAAAACGTGATTCAATTTTCGTCATTTCATAAAGCGTGATTTTTTATATGTTCTTCGGCCCAGTACTAGAAGTCACTTTATCCCTTGCCAGACACTTTTGCATCGTGGCAAACCCCCGCCAGACAATCTCAAAGTCATGGAGTTGGATTTATCGGATAATTTCTTTAAATAGAAATATTTATGAGTTGAAAAAAAAATCAAAAATTATTCACTATAATTTCCATCTTAATCAGAAAATACATTAATCAGAAATCTGATGTGGACACCACATGACTTTATTGTACGTCTGTTATATCATAAATATTTTCGGTGCATTTCATCTAAACTTATTTTGTTTGTAATGAGATAAAATACTCAGTAATAATAAGGTTTATCAATTTCTAGCCAAATATTTCCGATATCTCCATCCTGGATTCAATTTGAAAGATTTGTTTTTGACACTTCATTGGTTCATACTACCACCAAAAGCCGAAGTCTTGAGATAGCTACATTTTGGTCATAGCCGAAATGGTGATTCATCACGATGAATTACTATTTCGGCTATGACTAGTGTCGTCAGTCTCATTATAATGAACTTGAAGTGTCCATAGACCTTAATGTATTTAATGTCTTGGGTAACCCTGTAAAGAAATTACTCGATTGATTGAAATAAAAAAAGAGATAAGCAGTTAGCTGTTATAATAGTTCTAAATACAAAATTTGAACATTCTACGGTAAACAGTTTTAGAGTTCTGCGAAATACGTAGCTGTTTTTGGCGTTAAATTTTGCGATATTTCTGCAAAACACGTCAAGGTCGATGACAAATGATAAGATTTTTGGCATAGACCAAACAGTGACTCACTACAGACATTATACTGTAAAACCTCGCTATAACGATACTCCATACCACAATAAATCTCTCTATAATGATAAAATTTTGTGGTCCCACGGAATTACAATGCAATATGTTCTCCCCTCGGTATAACGATACATCCCTCTAGAACGATAATTTTATTGGGTATATTAAGTATCTTTGTATCGAGGTTTTACTGTATATTGAAGATGTCCATAGACATTAAAGTATTGACATTCTTTTGAGTTGTTCTGTAAATAAACTTTGAAGTACATTAGAACAAAAAATCCAGGTGCACAACTAGATGTTACAACAATCTTAGATATGAAATTTCAACACTCTACGTCTAATTGTTTATGAGATATGCAAGTTACATACATTCAAAGTCGACAAACTTCGCGACTTTTGGTTCAGTTTTTGAGGGGGCAAACGACCAAAAGAGAAGATATCGAAACCCTAGGACCAATATTTCTCGAGATTTCTAGAAACCCGTAGAAAAACAATGGGGAAACCGAAACCTCCGTATCCCCGGTTCTAGTTGACCGATTTTGATGCAACACAAAGCAAAATTTAACTATTTGAAGCGTAGAATACGAATTTTAAATCATTTTAAGCACCAGAACAGCGGGTTGCCCCGAAAATTCGTAACAGTATTGTGCTTGAAATGGATGAATGTCCCTAAAACTTCCATTTAGCGTATTGTGTTGAAATTCTTTGGAGTGTTCCTGTAGCAGAACTATAAATTATATAGACACTATTTTCGATGGATAAATTCATTTTGTAACCCTCAATAACGTATATCACTTTTGATTCGTTTGAAATAACCTAATACCTCTAAGTTATACTTTAATGAATTTCTAGAACTGAATAATTGATTTCTAGTACTGCGAAGAAGAACATATAAAATAAAATCACGCTTTATGAAATGACGAAAAAAAATTACGTTTTCCATGACTTTGAGGATGTCTGGCGGGAGTTTGCCACGATGGAAAAGTGTCTGGCAAGGGATAAATTGATTTCTAGTACTGCGAAGAAGAACATATAAAAAAATCACGCTTTATGAAATGGCGAAAATAAAATCACGTTTTCCATGACTTTGAGATTGTCTGGCGGGGGGTTGCCACGATGAAAAAGTGTCTGGCAAGGGATAAAGTGACTTCTAGTACTGAGCCGAAGAACATGTAAAAAAATCACGCTTTATGAAATGACGAAAATTGAATCACGTTTTCCATGACTTTGAGATTGTCTGGCGGGGGTTTGCCACGATGCAAAAGTGTCTTCCAAGGGATAAAATGATTTCTAGTACTGCGTAGAAGAACATATAAAAAAATTAAGCTTTATAAAATGACGAAAATTTTCTGCAATTTTATACACCTTTGCCACCTGTTACCTGGCAAAGCCACGATCATCCAAACTTTATAGTGGCCAATTGTTTCTACCTCTGTTGGGGGTATGCGCAGAGAAAGTTTCAGCTTTTATACTATGACGAAGGTCTGGCGGCCGCGGGATCTTGCTCTACATCCTTTAACCCAATACAACGCAGTTGTACAGTCCCTCCAATACATTACTCTTTCAGTTTTATTCTTAAAAACATTCTTAATATAATTTCCAACTCTCGCACCTACTACAAGACCCATGAACTCTAATCGCGGCAAAGTCAATATCTTTAACGGTGCAACTCTACTCTTAGACATAATAAATGACACTCTATAATTCCCACTGTTATCACAATATCTAAAATAAACAACTGTTCCATAAGCACTTAGTGAAGAGTCGCAAAACACATGTGCTTCCAATTTCTCATTTTTACAATCCAGCAAACAATATCTCGGAATGGTTACAATTTCTCAGTTTCCCTACACCACGTAAACCATTTTCCCCGCAAATCATCTGGTAACTCTTCGTCCCAATCACAGCCAGTTTCCCAAATTTCCTATAACAACAACTTAATGCGAACGACAAATGGCGAAATCAAGCCAATTGGATCAAAGATCCGTGCTGCTGTTTGTAAAACACACCGTTTAGTGTTTCGCAATGTTTCCCAGGAATCCAATAAACTTCTAACGACAGTTCATCCTTTTCTGGACACCAATTCAATCCTAAAATCTTCAACTGCTGAACAGCCTCCTTTTCTGCGACATTAAGTCCATTCTCTATCCACAGTTTCTCTAACTCTATACTGTTAGATCTTAATTTTCTCAAATTAAATCCACCGTTCTTTAATATTGTTACAGCATCTGACGACAACTGAAATGACTCACTTACATTACTGCCACCAAAATACAAATCATCCACATATAGTGCAGCATTTAACATTTCAAATGACTTAGGGTTGATTTCTTCAAATTTTTTAATATGATATTTTATAGTGGCACTCAAAATAAAAGGGGAAATTTTACAGCCAAATGGTAACCTTCTCATTCTTATGATTTTATAATCTTTATTAGGATTATCTGAATACCAAAGAAATTTTAAGAACTTTCTATCTGTTTCTGAAATTCCTATCATTAAAAATGCTTTCTCTATGTCAGCATTAAATGCCACTTTATTTTTGCGAAAATTTAGAATAACATTAAGAATATTGGGGCCGATTTCAAGACAATCATTCAAAGGCAAATTGTCTTTAGATTTAGAACTATAGTTAAACACTATCCGAACTTTTGTTGTTTCTTTGTCTTCTCTAACAACTGCTCTGTGTGGCATAAAATATTCCTTTTGATCACTTTCACATTCTTCAATACTCCCATTTTTCAATTGATCATTTATTATTTCTTTGTATTCATCAGCGACCCAATTATTTTTGAGAACCCTTTTCTAACTCATTGAATCTTTTTTTCGCTAAAAAGAAATTACTCGCCAATTCATCATTACTAAATTTCCACAATAAATCAGTTTCATATCTCCAATTCACAAATTTTAAATTTCTTTCAAATTCTTCTACCAAGGTTTTGTCCGCTGTATTTAATTCTTCATTTTCCTTAATCCCTAAAGTCTCGAGATCCCATAAAACTTGAACATCCTATGTAGCTGCACAAAAATTAGCTAACACTGAATTTTTAATATTACATTTATAATTCTCTTGACTTCCTTGTAACGGGACCCTTGTAGGGATGGACGCGAGACGAGACAGAGATTTACAGCTTTTTTGAGAGACGAGACACACATTTTCAACATTACGATATAGGGATTTTTGCGAGACGAGACAAAGATTTTAGGCTGTTAGGCTAGACTCCAATTTTTCGTCTCGCGTCCATCTCGCGCGGAAACGGAATTTCTGCACCGGTAATAGTGTCAGATACTAGCATTTCAACTTGAATAAACTGGTTAGGATTATACCTACTAGTTAATTTTAATTCTACAACTGTATATTTTCTCAATAGACCGCTAGCATAAGAACTGCACGTTAGTAATAAAACAGCTGGCATTTGTGGCCTAGACACTGAAGAATGACACTGAGTAGCCATAACATTCTCTTTGGGAACAGTTTTGTTATCTCTCTTAAAATGAATCCTTTGATTATGCGGTTTTGAACAGAAACAATTTTTCGATCTGCATTTCTTAATATTGCAGTCCCTAGAAAAGCACTTAAAACATAAGTTATTTTGCTTTAAAAACGAAACTCGATCATTTACAGATAGTTTTTTGAAACCAGGACACGAACTCAAATTATGATTTTCTTCTGATTTGCATAAAATGCATTTATGGCTTTCTACACCAGAAAAATAAACATTAGAAACACTTATCGAATTATAATTTCGATATTTACTTTCATAATTACCCTCACTTTTCTTAGTAACCTGAAATTATTTCGCAAATGAAGAATCCGATTTTTGTTTTCCCTTTGAAGTTAGATATATATCACATTCTCGACCTAATTTCTGCGGTTCGAACCACGATTCTCCCTGTTACACTGCGATATGAGTTTTTAAATCACGATCAAGTTCAGTAAATATTTTATCAGATACAATAAGCTCACAAATTGATTTAAATGTATTCACATTTCTCAATTGACAATAGTATTCAAAATTTGCACTTAATCTAGATGCAAATTGTACGAAATTTTCGGAGGGCAATTTTTGAGCAGACCGAAAATAATCGAAACATTCTTGAGGTGTTGGTTGAAACTCCCTTAAAATAATATATTTAAGTTTATCGTAATTATTAATGTCTTCCTACTTTACATAAACCATTAAATTAGTAACCCTTTCTCCCAAAATATTTAACAAAATCTCCGCTTTTAAATCTTCAGGAACTTTATTCGTTTTGAACGCTTTTTCAATAGACTGGAAGAAAAGTTAAATGATTCAGCTTTAGTTGGTACCCCAATAGATAATGTTTTCACACTTTTTATTAAATTCTCAATGTTTGGATTCGAAGAATTTAGAATTTGGAAATTTTCCTTTTTAGCATTTACTAGATCTAATTCAGCCTGTATCCGTGATAATTTTAATTTTTCTAGCTCTGGTTTAATTTCATCTTCAGATTTTCCTCGCTGAGATTCT
Source organism: Cheiracanthium punctorium (assembly GCA_038373885.1). Taxonomy (NCBI): domain Eukaryota; kingdom Metazoa; phylum Arthropoda; class Arachnida; order Araneae; family Cheiracanthiidae; genus Cheiracanthium; species Cheiracanthium punctorium. The sequence continues at coordinate 219,129 of JAWZYV010011670.1, forward strand.
AAATTTTTATCCTCTAGAATATTCTCAATTACACTTTGCACAAATTCAGAATCCTGTTTACAGATATCGGAAATTTCAATCAAATTTTTCAAATCAATTACTTTAGCACCACTAGGAATAGTTAATCCTATCTCTTCTGCGACGAGTTTAAGCTCGTCTTTTTTTAATGATTTAATATTACTCATTTTATCAAATTAAAGCAAATCTTAATAACTAACTCAACAATAAACACACAAAACAGCCTCTGAAAAGTTCACTTTAAATCTAACACAAAACACTAACAATTTTTGTTCTCAAATTCACACAAATTACACCATAACACTATATTATGTTTTAAAACCATCTCACTAAGCTGCTCTACGAAATTACATACTAGCAAAACCATAATTCTGCAATCAAACAATTCTTCAAACGAAACCAAAATTAAGACTCACTGTCCTCACTGTAATCCTTTTTATACACAATGGAGCGAAATCCCTAATCCTGACACCATGATGTTTACGCTTTAAGCTATTGCTAGGGGGTGATATAAATCAATAATTCACAAACTCAATTAAAACTCTTAATATTCGCGTTGCAGCATTTTATTTACATGCTTCCGCTAAAGCGGCGATCCAGACTCAGGGCATATGTACAAGCAAGAAAAAAAGATGAAAAAAACAGAAGTGCCATCTCTTGGCATTGATCTAAATCGTAACACAAACTAAAAGTAGTCTCTCTATATTTTGTCCATTTCTCGGCATATACACATATCCATTAAATGTTATGTCACTGATCTAGAATCAATCATCTGAAATACGTCCACGGTCTTATTCTGGATACTCTAATTTTAGTTTTGGTCTACTCATGGAAATTTTCTGGATTTTCCAGAATTGTGTTTTTAAATGGATATCTTATCGATGTCTACGTACAGGACCGATCCCACGGGGGGGGGTGAGACCCCCCTTCCCCACTTACAAAAATACAGTGGACTCTCTCTATCTGAACACTCTCTAATGTGAACACCCCGGTAATATGAACACATTACGACAGTCCCGGCGTAGCTCCATAGACTTAACATTAGATTAACTCTCTGTATTCTGAACACCCTCTAGTCTGAACACCCCGCTATTATGAAGGCTACTTTTGATCCTCATTCAACCTTTACCTCTCCGTAAACTGAACATGTGTTGGCAACTGGAATTCGAGGAATTCCCCTGGCATGGAAATTCAGAGAAAAACTCATCCCCTCGTGACTGGAGGGTATAGCGTTTTAAGTTTTGAGTCAAGTTCTTTTGCATATTCCCTCATTCACGGAGCTCGCACCCCCCTCCCTCCCCCTTCGGCTTTTTCATATGATATAGTCTAGAAACCAGTCGATGAATCTGAAATTGCCAGCCTTTGATGCAACTGCAATCTTGACCAATGAAATGGAAGTGTTTAGGCAGGTGTTTATTTAGGCGTGTATTTGAAGTCATGTATCGTATGGCTTGTAGAGAGGTGAGGTAGCATAATCTATTTGGTTTTGTTCCTTTTTGCTCAGAAAAGAATAAAGTTTTGATCATTTCGCTGTCCTTGCAGGATAAGAATCACTGTAGTTACGCAGATATCTCGGAAATAAGTTCTAAAACGAAAAAAAGGAAAGAACTGAAACTTCGGTAAAAATACGAAGTTGTTAAAAAATTAAAGTTGAAAGTTAGTCAAAGAAAAATTGCATCAGAGTTTGGAATTTCTGTAGGCCAAGTCAACGGAATCAGCATGACAGAGAAAGAAATTATAGCTGCTTTTGAAGCAAATGAACCGTCTTCAAAGTGGAGAATTTTGAAAAGAAAACGGGAAACGAGAGCATAAACAATCACATCTGGAAGTTTTTTACACAAATGAGAACAAAGAATCTTCCTGTCACTGGACCTTTGCTAAAACAGATTGCTTTGGATTTTGCAGAAAAGGAAAATATCAAAGAATTCAAAGCATCGGAAGGATGGTTGACTCGCTTCAAAAGTCGGCATAATATTGATTTTAAAATTATGAATGGTGAAGCTGCAGACGTAAATATGGACACTGTAGAAGAGTGGAAAACTAAACTTCCGGACTTAACAAAGGATTTCAACACAGCTGATATTTTTAATGCCGACGAAACCGGCCTGTTTTTCAGAGCTCTTCCAAATAAAACTTTAGCAGAAAGAAGTGAGAAATGTGTGGGCGGGAAAATTTCGAAAGAAAGACTTACCGTCATGCTCTGTGCCAGTTCCACAGGGTAGAAGCTCAAACCACTGGTAATCGGAAAAAGTGAAAAACCAAGATGCTTCAAAAATGTGAATATCGCATCATTGCCTGTTCACTATAAATCAAATCGAAAAGCCTGGATGTCATTCCCAATTTTCTCGCGGTGGTTGGAGGACATCAACGAGATGATGAGGAGAGAAAGAAAAAAAATTCTTCTTCTTGTGAATAATGCAGCATCACACAAAAACATGCAACTGAGCAATGTGAGCCTGAAGTTTCTATCACCGAACTGTACTCCTATTATACAACCATTGGATCAAGGAGTAATCAAGACCTTTGAAGCTCACTACCGGATCCATTTTCTGAAGAAAATGTCCCTGGTGATGGAGGAGGCAAATTCTGCAGCTGAACTAACAAAGAAAGTCAATGTTATGGATGCTGTGCACTGGATATCAATGGCTTGGAATGAAGTAACACCTCACACTATCAAGAGATGCTTTTATAAAGCAGGATTCCCATGTGAGGATGACCATTTAGGAATAGAGGACCAGGTATCAAAAGCTGTGAATGAATTGGGGTCAATTCTTCAGGAGCTTCATACTGAAACTGAACCTGACTCTTATCTCGAAGTCGATGGAAGCCTTCCGATTTGTGACAACAACGTCGTTGAAGAGGAAGAGGATAGTGAAGATGAAGAAGCAGAACCTCAAGACACTAATGAAACAAAAAGAACACTTACATTCAAGCAATATGGCCAAGGGATTCAAGACCTGATGGACTATGCGGTTGAGCATCATCCGGAGGCCTTTCACTTCTTAAACACCTAGACAATATGTATGCTGCACGAGCATATACATTGCAAAAACAGACTAAAATTACTAACTTTTTCAAGTAATTAACCATTTATGTATTATTATATATTTTGTAAAACTTTTTTATTAAATTTTAAAAATGAGATGGTAGGATACAGGTCCGACTGAATTTTATTTGACATTGCACTAGCTGCCAAATCTAAACTAAGCACCTCCATCTCGGTAATTAGCGTGTCTAACCAGGCTTATCATTTTATAAAATTTCATTGCGTACCCACATTTCTCAATCTCCCTCTATAGTGAACACTCCCGTAATCTGAACACTTTTCCTTGGTCCCTTTAGTGTTCAGAATAGAGAGAATCCCCTGTATTCAGTCGACAAAATTTCTATTCCGTACTTCCAAAACTCGTCATTCTAGTATTCGAAAGAGTTCTTAACTTTTGTCCCTTTAAGTCCTACTTCCAGTGCATACAAAACCGAGTGAGAAATTCCTTTCTTATTCGCATCAGTCAAAAGAAAGAACTGAAAATGAATAATAGGACACCCGACATTGGGTGACCATGATGTACAAAAGGGGCAGTCGGAGAATCAGCTCTGCATTTGACACCACATACGTCCCATGACACCTGTCTCCGCATTTTCCCAAAGCAAATAGTCATCTCACTTGTCCATAGTCATCTAATTAAGAGTCTTCTGTGCACATGTCTGTGGGATAAATACTGAGTATGGGAACGAAAATGTTCCAGTCTCATACATTAATTGAGTCAAACTATGAAATACCACTCTGTATCAATAAAAGTAGTGCAAGGAGGCCGCGACTAACTTAAGGCCGTCGCCACCCTTTGGTCCAGCGTGGTCTTTTCTCGGAAATAGATGTATTTTCTTTGCTTCTTTGAAATACATCGGAAAAAAGAAATTCACTTATACAGTAGAAAATAATGTGCCGCTTATTCCGGTTAGCTGGACAATAACCGAGCCAAAGTCAAACATATAGTACTTGGAGGAGCCTTAGCATACCTTGGAATCTGAATCCTTGCATACCTTGGTTTGAAGAAAATCATCTTAGCTTTTAAGACATAATTAGTAGATCAATACGGTAAAAATAAATTTAAAAAATCTCTAACATTTAACAATATCAAGTAAAAGTTTGCTGCAGTGCTTATTTAAGACTGAAGACGGAATTGTAAACAAAAAGATATGTAAGTTGTAAACAAAAGTTGTAAACAAAAAGATGAAACTAGTTGTAAAGAAAAGAAAATGACAAAAAGTGCAGGTCACAAAATATTATATGAAGTTGTTTTGGTGATGACTAAAAGAAGACGCGAAATAACTGTCATAATCGAAAGAGAATTTTCATACAAACTGCTGTAGCCCCCGTCAAAACCATTCTCCAAGAAAAAGATCATCACCGATCTGGTAATTATAATTTTAGATTACATTTGTACTACTTTTTATTATGATTTATTTACAAATCATTCATACAGAAATAACGTCCAATTTTTAAATTTAATTTGATTTTAGAAAAATGATGGGTAAGTTATAATAAGAGATAAAATGCAAGAGTATTACAGCGACGGAGATCACAGCGCCGTTAAAATAGTGTTGACATAGCAGAGCAAATACTAAGGCTCGCGACCTTAGGAGCTTCAAAGTAAATATGCTTAATTTTCAATTTTTTCTAAAATTACAGGAAAATTCTCTAAAATTACATAATTTTGTTCATGAAAATTGCATCAATTGTTGTTTGGCCCCTAGTGGTGAAATGTTTTGGATTAGTGCGTATTTGAAAATCTACAGTATGCATTTCAGTTATGAAATCGGATCCTTGATCGGAATTCAATTCTATGTTAAAATCTCCTATACTAAAACAGTCTTACAATCATCCTCCTTCAGTAACGTTTCGAATATAGCGTCTAATTTATCTTCATAAGAAATTTGAGGACTAGCGCATGTAACTGCAAATCTCACTTTATCTTGAATATACGCAATGATCATTTGAACACCATTGATCTGGCTCGTGTAGGTACGGGTAAAGCGTTTCATTAAGTTTTCTTTTATAAAAATCATAACTCCAGATAATTTTCAGTTTTCGAAACCACTGTCTATCCGTTCGACCAAAATGAATCCTGGTATTAGAAAATCATCTGAAGGGATAGTCCGTGTTTCCGTTAGCAATATCAAATCACTCTGCAGAAAATATGGATCAAACGGGAAAGTGACTACGGCGCGCCACGTAGACAAAAATCCCGTGCTTGAAAGAAATAGCACCCTAGTTTAATTGCAACGAATGCTTCTGATTTTTTTTTTCTTTTCTTTGTTAAACAGCCTTTAGGGGCAAGCACAGTTATAAAGCAAATGGAACTAGGGATGGACGCGAGACGAGAAATAGTGCTGTCTCGTCTCGTCTCGCAGTGGTAAACCTCTGTCTCGTCTCGCGTCTCGTCTCGTCTCGCAACCACTTTGTCTCGTCTCGCGTCTCGCACAGAAATTGCCTGTCTCGTCTCGCGTCTCGCGCGAGACGTCTCGCGAGTCTCGCAAAATTAAGGACTGCGAATTTTTACCATATTTTTAGTAACATTAATACTAGTTATTGAAAATTAGTATTAACAATAGCAATTAGTTGCATATTGCCATATTAGTACATATATTAGTTACCATATTAACTCATATAGTTATTTGAAATGATAAAAATTCGGATTTAATCCGTATATATAATGTGACATGACACCGAAAATTTATTTATTTGCGTAACTGCGTAAATGTAATATTTATGATTGATGGGAGTTTCATTTGCTTTTGAAAATATATAAAGCTTTGAATTTTGTCAGATATGTTGCAGAACTCAGGGACACATGTTGGGCAAATAAAATTTTGATCTAATTAAACGGCCCCAATGTACGGAATAGTGAATAATTATAGTGAGCGGAATGGTGAATAATTAAAGTGAAGCTTACTTATCCCCCCTCCCGTTTTAGTGTATGAGATATGGGTTTCATATTTATTCGGGGGAACCCGGGTTTAACCTGTTCATTTACACCGGGTACGGGCAACCTTTGGAAGGTTGCGAGCCAAAATTTAGGATGTTAGGGACGTCACGGACCGTATAAGTGGGATTTTGATTTGGTTTATATTGATTGTCTATGGCGGTGCTGTCCAACCTTTTTATCGCCGTGACCTGGTCAGCGTTTGATAATAATTTTACCGCGGACTGGTCAGGGGAGGGAGTACGCCTATTGTTTTAATTTAATTGTGCTTAAACATACCTTCAAAATATATACAGTTTCACAAATGAATGTAAAATGATTTAAGATTTTATCTCACTAGGACGCTAAATGAATGAGAACACTGAGCTTATTTCTTTGCAACGAGTTGGTTAGATCTGGAGGTAAGAAGCAATGACACTCAAAGTGTGTTGCTTATGTACAATTCATTCCTTTATTCTGTTATTTTGGTTCTTGTCAGTGCAGAAAATCCCGCTTCACACAGTAGGTTGTTGGAAATGGCAATAGGGATTTAAAAGACTGGAATTTTAATTCATAGTCTTGAAATATTTAATAAGCAGTAAAATAATGTAAAATAGTCATGAGATTTTTTTCTGTTACAAAATCTGTTCTATATAAATTAGCACAAACCCAAGAAACTCGAGACCTCGAGAGAAATGCACGACAGAAAATAAAATGGAAATAATGTAATTTTTCTTGAGCAACCCGGTACCATTTGATCCGCGGACAGGGAGTTGGGGACCACTGGTCTATAGAAATTTGAAATCTTCCACTTGCTGGATAAAATACCCTGGAGGGCCACATCCGGGCCGCGGGCCAGGGTTTGCCGATAAGTGATTTACACTATCAAAAAGAAGAGACAACAGAAAGGACTTGTGAGCGTTGGATTTGCGCACTCACTCCAGTAGATCATTCATTTGCGTTCGCATAGCTTGGCTTATGGCGAAAGACAGTGCCGTAAAAATAGGGAGGCATGGCAGGGCGAATGCCCGGGGCCCCCACATGTAGGGGCCTCAAAATCCATACAACTATTTCTTCAACCACTTGGATTTTTTATCTTTTATAACGTTTTAGATTTGTACATTTACTATTCAAAACGGATAACCTAACACTGTTTAAGCAGAAAACAAAAAAGTTGCTTACTGTTTACAAAATAGCTAACAGCTCACCAACAGATCCGCTGTATTACGATATGTACAGCTGATTATGAAAAGTTAAATTTATATACCAGTATTTCTAGAACCAAAGTTCTTTAACTAATGACCTTGTGTTCCCTTTATTTGTATTCTAGAAAAACATGATCTGGGCCTCAAAAAGCCACTCTGAAGCAAGCATCCCTTTTGGGGGCCCTCTTATTTCTTAAAATTATCATATCACTTAGGTAATTTAAAGCAAATGGCAGTTTTTTCTTTTTGTTGTAATTATTACTTACAAATATTTTATGTACTTACAAATAATGTGCAGATGCATAATCAGTGGTGTACACCGACTTTCTTTAAGAGAAGGGGGGAATGGAAGTAATCTTTTCGTTAAATAAAAGCCATAATCTATATGTTTAAAATTAAAACTGTACGGACTTTATGTTAAAAATGCATGGACAAAGGGGGAGGGACTGAATCCTCACCCCCACACCATTTGTGCACGCCACTGAGCATAGTAAATATATGGAGCTGAACCACACTTTTCTAGAGTAAGTCAATGCTCGGAAATTTCTTTTTCCTTTTAATGAGGATCTAAATTAGGAATGGCATGGCATACAAAGGTCCAAATGCCAATTAACACGCTCTACTTTTTCTCGCATATCATAAAACTCAAAATTAGCCAACTTAAATTGGCACTTTGTCCTTTATTCCCCCCCCCCTCCAAAAACCAAAGACATTAGAATATACTAGAACGAGTATATTCTAATGTCTTTGCCATAAACCAATGGTTTGAGTCCCTCTTGCAAAATATTTTAATATTTGTTGGTCGTCTTTTTCTTTTACTTGTGCAATAATCAGAGTTCACATTATTTTACATTCATTATACAAATGATTCGATAATTATTTGTATAAAAACCCAAATCTATATAAATAAAATTAGACTTTTGTCTGTACATTTCTTGGAATTCAAAAATTTTGCGATTTCTATCCGTTTCAAGCACCCGGGAATCCGATGCGACCCTCAAAAAAAAGTTTGTCTGTCTGTCATTCTGTCATTTTGTCATTCTGTCCGTGACGCTTTTTTTGTTTAAGCATCACGTAAAAACGACTGAAGCGAATGATATGAAATTTGGTGTCATGATAGGTGGTCACTCAACTTAAAACATAGGCGTCGAATTTTTAAAAAATCTTGATTAGATTTTCAGATTTTTCGAAAATCGTTTCAAACTGGGTAAATTTGTGTTCAAGCATCACGCAAAAACGACAGAAGCTAATGATATGAAATTGGGTGTCATGATACGTGGTCACTCAACTTAAAACATAGGCGTCCAATTTTTAAAAAATCTTGATTGGATTTTGAGATTTTTCGAAAATCCTTTCAAACTGCGTAAATTTGTGTTCAAGCATCACGTAAAAACGACTGCAGCGAATGATATGAAATTGGGTGTCATGATAGGTGGTCACTCAACTTAAAACATAGGCGTCCAATTTTTAAAAAATCCTGATTGGATTTTGAGATTTTGCGAAAATCCTTTCAAACTGCGTCAATTTGTGTTCAAGTATCACGTAAAAACGACTGAAGCGAATGATATGAAATTGGGTGTCATGATAGGTGGTCACTCAACTTAAAACATAGGCGTCCAATTTTTAAAAAATCCTGATTGGATTTTGAGATTTTGCGAAAATCCTTTCAAACTGCGTAAATTTGTGTTCAAGCATCACGTAAAAATGACTGAAGCGAATGATATGAAATTGGGTGTCGTGATAGGTGGTCACTCAACTTAAAACATAGGCGTCCAATTTTTAAAAAATCCTGATTGGATTTTGAGATTTTGCGAAAATCCTTTCAAACTGCGTAAATTTGTGTTCGAGCATCACGTAAAAACGACTGAAGCGAATGATATGAAATTGGGTGTCATGATAGGTGCTCACTCAATGTAAAACATAGGCGTCGAATTAAAAAAAATCTTGACTAGATTTTGAGATTTTGCGAAAATCATTTCAAACTGCGTAAATTTGTGTTCGCACATCACGTAATAACTGCAAAGGTGAAAAAATGATATTTGGTGAAATGATAGGTGGTCACTCACCTTAAACTATAAGCATCTAATTAAAAAAAAATTGATCAGATTTCGAGATTTTGTGAAAATTTTCTCAAAATACGTTCAATGATGATTTCTTCAAACTTCACGTAATAACGACTAATACGAATGATACGAAATTTAGTGATATGATAGGTAGTTGCTAATCTTAATTTATAGGCGTTGAATTTTAAAAATATTTTGATTACATTTTGAGATTTTGCGAAAATCGTTTTAAAATGCTGAAAATTGTTCCAGCATCACGATATAAAGACTGCAGGGAATGAAACGAATTTGAGTGACATGATAGGTTGTCACTCAACTTAAATTCTAGGCTTCCAATTTTTCAAAATGTTGATTAAATTTTGAGATTTTGCGAAAATTATTTCAGTATGTGTATATATTCATTCGCGCATCCCATAATTACGACTAAAGCGAATCAAATGGTATTACTAGTTACTCTGTAACCTGTAATATTTTAACAATACATAAAAATTATAAGTTCGCTTTCTTTACTTTGTCAACATACTACATTAATTCCATAGGCGTAGAATTATATGGGCCCGTGGGGCTCGAGCCCCCTCAATAAATTGTGAATAGGGGCTGAGCCCACCCAATAATTTACCACTCAATACAGAAAATTAATTTATGCTAACATAAAAAAATAGTATTTCACGCCATTTACAAACGTTAAAAAAAAAACCTTTACTTGGACTTTTAAAAATTTTCTTCGTTTGATTTCAATCATGATTTAGTATTCTTTGTGACGCCACGTAACACACAATGTTACTATAAGCTGCCCTCACCAGGCTCTGGTTCATTAAAATCAGATTATGCAATGTAAAGTATGAAATAAAGAAAAGTTCAGATGTGTCTAAAATACACTCTCTCATCGAAAATGTTTTTTTTTCCTCCTTTGGATATTTTACACTGCTTCTATTTTTAACTTATAACATGGTAGGAAGATACTAACATGGATACTTACCCTACATAGGTGCAGCACAAAAATTTTGCTATATTTTAAGCCGAAAAATCATGTAGAAAAAGTGGTTATGTATATTCCATTGTAGTTGGCAGCTATTACTAAGTTATATGTACGTGAATCAGTGGCGTAGCCAGAAATTTTTCATGGGGGGGGTTATGACCCTCCTAACCCCCCCCTTGGCTACGCCACTGACGTGAATATATGTGGTTGTGGGGCCCGCCCCCCCCCCAATAATTTTGAAAACTTTACGCTTATGATTCATTCTGTGTACTCCTACAATGCTGACGAAAGTTCTTGCTTTTTGGAAATTTGCATTCACTAACCCGTCGAGGACGGGTACTTCAGCTAGTTAAAAATAAAAATAAATGTTATATTCCAGCTGGAATTCATGTAAAATCCATTAAATACTTCAGTATATGAAATGAAAAATACCTTGTTGTTACAAACCAAGTGCTCCATTAATGGCTAAAAACGCTTTTATAAGGAATAATACTACTTACATCATGAACACATAATAGCTATATTGATGATTTATTAATGTTTCTGCGTTGTTTTGTGTTAAGGTAAAGCTACGAAAGAGCTACTGCTTAGAAGGGGTGCAATGGGAGGAGGACCTCTAACGCGTATTCACGTTACATCTGGAGAAAACCGCCCAAAACTTCGATAGCCGCACGGCAGGATAGAACCCTGCCTTCAGAACCTTCACAGAGACCCTCACAATTCAGTCATCTTACCATGTTGTATGTTGAGTGTTATTCCCCAATGGGGAGCGGAAAAAACGCGACTTTTAATAGTGACATAGGATGTAACATGGTCGTTATATGCTAGACAATGAGGCAAGAGCGCAGCCAGAAAATTTTGTCGAGGGGGTTGTATAAGATACACTTTTGTATTGATAAACTTAATTTCTTATTGACGACAAAAATCTGAAAGCTCTTAATAACTAATTTTGAAAGTTTCGCAGGGAGGTATATCCCGATATCCCACTCCATGGTTACGCTTCTGCAGTCACGTACGAAATGGGGGGCGGCTTTGGGGCTCGAGCCCCCCCCCCCCATACCTTTGGAGGATGATAGAAAATAACCATATATCGGTGTCTTTTCCAGTGTCCAGAATCCACATACTTTATTTTTTGTCTGGAAACCGATCATTAGCGAAATTCTCGATGCATTAATTCCTCACCTTTGTATTTTTTCCGGGAAAAAAAAACGGTCACTCAATAGTTGTTTGTGGGTGGAATAGCGAACGGAAGTCTTCATGTCAATTGTGAAAGCAGCGGTCATCTTGCAACTTGTCACCGCTCTGGCTGGCGCCTTATCTCGCAATCTGTTCGGAGGTGTCCTATTGTTGAGGGAAAAAAATTCTTCCGGTGATAGCCCACCTACTTCCACGTGCTGAGATAGCTCGCCCTCCGTAGGTCCATTCTGTTCTGGAGTGAGAGGTCATCCATCGTGTCGGCAAATCCAAAAGACACCGGGCAATTATGTCCTCGGGACATCTCTCTCCCGACATTTCTGTTTTAACTGGAACTCTGTAGTAGGGACCCTCCGATACCTGATATTCTGCGTAAAAAAAAAAAAAAAAAAAGCTTTGGCATCTCAACACAATGCATGCGTTTCCTTTCGGCCCCAGTCCTGTGTTCAAAGTTTGTCTTTTTAAATGACTGGAGGAAGCGTTAAGGATAAAGAGAAATTCTGCGAGGGTTGTTCCTCATCTCATAGCCTGAAGTTTTAAAACAGGAAAAGATCTTATACATATAGTAGTATTTTACAATATTTCTTTAAGTATGGCGCTTTTGCTCATTTTGAAAGACAATTTTTGTGTTTATTATTACTTTTTTTTCTTCTTTCTTGACATGATCAGTGGCATACGCAGACTTCCTTCAAGAGGGGGAGGGGGGTTAGAGACATAACTTTGTGTTAAAATGTAATATTTAAGCTAAAATAAATGTGTGTAAATGTATAAATGTGTATAAATTAAATGTGTATAAATGTAATATTGTGTAACGTAATTTTTAAGCTAAAAATTGAAAATTTGTGGACATTTTGTTAAAAAAATTTTGACAAGGGGGGAGGGGTGAACCCCCAAACCCTCCCCCCCTTGCGTACGCCACTGGACATGATGAATACTGGGTGACTGTTGATAAAAGTACATAGTACAGTTTTTGAAGAACCATTGGAAAGAGAAAAACCGCACAACATTAAATGGGTTTATTTTTTCAAATGAATGTGAGTGTGCGTGTGTGTGTGGGGGGGGGGATAAAAAATGTAAAGGAGTGGGCATCCGAAAGGGCGCAAACAGAGGTATATTCATGTATTTTGTATTTATCTCTATTGAAAATTGACATTCCGATAATTTTTCAAGGTCAGTGGCCTGATTTTTAAGTGCACAGTAGCCCCATTGCCTCTATAGCTTTTGGTGAAGTGATTTTTTTTTTTTTTGTATCACTAGGGCCAAGGCCCCCAGACTCGCTACGCTCACTTTTCGTATGAGACATTCGGCCCCTAATCAGGCTTATTCGTAAAAAAGACATAATTTCAACAGACAAAACCCGAAGATTGGATCAGATAGAATGTTACTGAGCTACGCATTGCTTGGTTCTTGCATGTTCATTGGTACATAAAAATTTAAACTTCACACTACAGTAGAACCCCTCCCCCTCATAACACGGAAGATATTTTGTTATGGGAATCCGTGTTGTACGGGTCCTGAGCTATACTACACCTGGCGTGCGGACTCCGCTTATAATCGCTGGAAAAATTATTTGCACTCTTCAGAAACACAATGATTTTCAATGTTGCCATTCAAAAGTTATATTAATTAGGAGCTAAAGCATAATAAAATCAAAACATCTGTTTCAGTTGTATTTTTAATAATGTAAAACCTATTGGACACCCTTCGAATTTGCCACCCATTGCCAGTTTTCATTATTTGGCGACTTGCGTACATGTAAAGTTAATAAAAGCTACGAACAGATAGGATAGCTTGCCACCAATGGCGACTTTTCATTATTTGGCGATTTACACATGCTCACAACCTATAATTACTGTTCATGTAAGGTTACCGGAAAACCATTATCCATATTTTCATTTACATAATCGTTTGCAGATTGGCGTACTTAGCACCACGAATTATACCATCTCGTCGCGCTAGCAAATACTGCTATAATGGCATAGTTAACGCCGCCAAATATTTCTACTGGTAGCAAATAATCCAGCTGGACGAGAACCGGCTTTAAAATAATCTGCATTTTAATTATTTTTTATTTTCAAGATATTAGTTATTCTGTTTTGGAAAAAGGAATAATCGCTAATTCTAAACTCCTGTTGTCTAAGCGAACTTACTATTTGAAAATTGTCAACTTTGTGTTTTGAGTTACTTATTTCATAGTTTTTATTTTGGCGTAAAATGGGCGTAATTCTAACTCATGTTTGTAAATTTCACGCGATTCTAGATACTTGGAAACGCTTTCTTGCAAAGGAATGAATGATTTTATGCCAAATCTGGCAACCATTCGGTTTATTTTTTCAGTTTTTTATTAATATCTTCTAAAATAATTCGATTTTCTAAATTTAAATCAACTTAGCAGGTTCCTCGGAATTTTTCGAATCTGTGGGCACCTTAGTCGAAACTCAAATCCCCGCGGTTTAGGAGGAGATACGCTGACAAGCTTTTGACAGCGGCGGCGACAGCGGCCTTTACTTTTTTTTAGAATAGAGAGATTTTTACACGAAAATGTGTCACACTCTGAAGTTTTGCAAGCCGAAGGAAGGAAAACATGATAATAAAAACGAAAAGAGAAATAGTTTTAAAAAAATTGCTTGCATTTCTTTCCGTCCGATATTAATATATAAGAATAAAAAATGTCATTTAAATCTCTTTAAAATAGGCCAACGATAGGGATTTAACCGCCCCTAGAAAGTTGTCACCAGGGTGGGCGTCCCCCCCCCCTACGCGCGCCGCAACGTGCGGGAAAGTTTGAGGATAATATCGGTACAAGGATATTTCAACCAAGGATATTCAACCATATTTCAACCTACTCAGACTAAGCATCAATGCGAATGCAAGTTGCTCTACTTCTAATCTCCCTCTGATATACCCGAAACCCGATTATCACAGGGGCAAGGGGGGGGCGGTAGTCCGGTGCCCCTGAAGAAAAAGGGGGCCCATATATATCCCGATTATCTAAATTATGAATTCATATGTACTGAAATAGTAATTGTGGGGAAAACACTGAATTTCCTCTATAATATAGGTATTACCTAATTGTCTATCACTAGATCAAGTTAGAGATATTTTTTTGGGGTGATAAATACGATTTGATAAAAGTACAAAAACTACAGTTAACTTAAATACTAAACTACAGTTAATGCAATTTTCGAGTACAACAGCGGTCAAAACTGGGTTAAAATGCTTAAAAAAGGTAGGCTCAGTAAAGGGGCTTAATGCGTAAAAAAGGGACAGTAAGGGGGGGCCCAAACTTAATGCCCCGGGCCCCGTCTAAAAGTGGTCAGATTTGAACATACCGTACCGCTTTTCCTATTTACTTATTATTTTTCTTTCAACTCTTCTCTGTTTTCTTTTTTTTTCCGCCTCTTTCTTTATCCTCTCCTTTGTGTGTTTTGTATATCTCTCGTCTCTTCTAATTTTAAATGTTACGTGTTTGTGCGTATTGTAGAGTGCTGATAGTATACCAGGACCGAAAACGAAGGAGACGCAAGTTAAACGGTAGAGGCTTCAGGCAAATTGTCGCTTTTCAGATCGTATTTATGCGAGACGGAAGAAAATGCGAGAATTCTCGCGAGAAATCTCGCGCGAGACAAGACTCTGTCTCGTCTCGCGTCTCGTCCCGCAAAATATTTTTTTTCTCGTCTCGCGTCTCGTCTCGCGGGACAATGCGAGAACGCGAGACAATGCGAGAATTCTCGCGTCTCGCGTCCATCCCTAAATGGAACTGAATAGTGAAAGAATGGGATTGAAACTATACCAGAAATTAATTCGCCTGCCTCATAGTGATAAGTGGGCTAAATCTGGGCCTCGCCGGCTCAGGATGGCTTTCTGCAGGCTGTATTAAAAGAAATGGATGAACGTGATATCCCACCCCGGATCGAGCCTTTACTGCCCCCATTGAACTCATTGGATGCGGGTGAAATATTGTATAATCTAGACCTTGCGAGTCCAGTTTTAAAATCCCAGGATTGTACTGAAGCTTTGTTCAGCGCGGGGATGGAGACTATTCACAATCGCTTTCCTCCTGAGGCATGGCTACATATATATACTGACGGCTCAAAGCTTGAGACGGATGATGTGGTCGGAGCTGGTATTTACTGTGAGCATTTCGCTCATTATTTTTCATTGGGAACATACAAGACTGCTTTTGACGGTGAAGTCGAGGCAATTAAAGTAGCTCTAGCCCATCTAGACGCTTGCCCTTCTCTCTCCGAACAGGACCAGGTTGTCATTTTTTTCAGATTCTCAGGCTGCTATTCAAGCCATTGCCAACTGCCTTCAGGCTCCCGACACTATGTCTATAGTGCAATGTAGAACTTTAATAAGAGAAATGCATAATAAATATAAAACGATTGTCTTACAATGGATCCCATCCCACTGTGGTATCCCAGGTAACGAAAAAGCGGATGAGCTGGCCAAAAAGGGCTGTTTTGTTAAGCAGGCCCCATGCAATCTAGTTAGCTATAAGTCAGTCACATCAAGAATTAATCAAATGTTTAAGACAACACATATGGCATTACTAAAAGATCGAACGAAGGAAAAATCGTGGAGAAATGCCATCCTCAATCTCCCCGACTGTCCAAGAAGTAATGCAGTGGCTGCCTTTCGACTGGCATCTGGACATGACTGTTTATATTACCACTTCAACTTGGTGGATGGTCCTGCCTGCACCCTCTGCCGCAGTGGTGCGACAATGAATGCCGATCAAGGGCGCCGGCAGGATCACTTCCAGGGGGGTGCACCCAAGAACAGGGCCGGTCCCGGGCGAAGCGCAAGCACGGGGCCTCTTTCTATCATGTCTTATGTGAGTTACTACTAGCACAGCTAGCACGTATTAGCTTTATTTCTCGGATTTTTTCGGGATATATATCACAGCCATCTGCTAAGCTCAGTCTAATATGATAGCCAAAAAGAATGGCCCAGGAGCGAGGCCTCTTTAAGCGCGGGGCCTTAGGCGATCGTCTACATTCGCACCCCCCTTGGGTCGGCCCTGCCAAGACTATATCTATATATACATATACATATACAGTGTGTTTCTGAATTCATAGGCCAAACTTTAAGAATAAAATGCATATAAAGAAGCATTTTTTGTGTAGCAGATTAGCAGTGTTGGGTTAGAAATAAAAAGTGTAGATGGAAATATAGCAAATGCAAAAGAAATGAAAAAGCTCTACTGTAAATGCTCAAATGTGCTGGTAGCGTCTAGCAAGTGATTGGCGTACCCTTTCGAAGATGCCAGGTGTTCCACGAACGGTTGCAGCGTTTACTAAGTAACGGTGTAAGAACGGTTGTAGCGTTTACTAAGTTTCTTGTAATGAGGCCCTCATCTGTGTCAACTGGAGTCTCGTAAACGGGTGCCTTGAGGTGTCCCCAAAAGCAAAATTCGATACTTGATTAATCTCATGAAAATGCTGGCCAAGCGATTAGTTCAACTTGTCAAGTCGATCGAGGGCCAAAGATGACGATGGTATAATTACGCACATAGCACTAGGCTGGAACCCTATCGTGCTGAAACTATCTACATTTTTCATTTCCTACCAAACGTTGCAATACAGAAAAATTCTTATTTGTATGCATTTTAACTACCTTCAGGGACATCCTGTATACATACATATAAAAAATTAGACTATTTGGTGTTTGAAGGAAGAATAATCTTGACTGGAAAATGTAGCATCAATATGTGAAATAAACATCGTCATAGTTAATTTTTCGCAGCTGAAAAGTACAAAATCTTAACCCATTCGTGCCTGGATATTTTTGCGACTTTCTTCGATTTTTGCTAACACTAGCAATAATTGATAAATTTCTGATGTCAACTTTTTGAACAAGGGATGATTTCATTTAAAATCACTATGTATAAAAATTGAAATGTCAACATCCTATTTGGCCATATTAAAATATTTTGTGGAATTGAGGTTCAATTCTCGCGAATAAAGGCTAGGAAAAATAAATGACGTTTTCGACTGATAGCGAAAATGCCGTCCCAAAAAAGGGACGCTAGGCATAAATGGGTTAAACTATTAATTTGGCCTAATTAATAATACCTCAATTTAAGTATACTAATAATTAATTATTTAAATTATATGTAATTTTGTTTAGATTGTTTTATATTTTAACAGACGAATTTTCCTCAGAAAAACTGAAGCGAAGTGTATTTTTTAGCAATGAA